>JAUBNQ010000004.1:442887-457417 GCA_032353495.1 Ctenopoma kingsleyae | reverse complement strand
GGGGGATAGAGAGGCTCCGCCACAATAAGAGCCTCTCCAGTTTCACAAGTGTGTGTGTGTGTGTGTGTGTGTGTGTGCCAAAAAGAGCAGCTCTCTTAATTCTGCTCTGGCATCAATGTTCTGTCCAAATCAAATGTTGCCGGTTGAAATAAATTCACATAAATCTGGAGGAATGCTCGCCCCAGTTTGTTTTATATTATCTGGATTGATTTAACTCATTTTCAAATCAATAACAAATTGAAGAGGACAATTTATTCCTGAGATTAATACGTTTAAATGAGCGTTACGGCTCTACTGTCCTTTGTTTGGCTTCAGCAAATGTCAATTAATGTTCCATATCCTGAGTGAGATCAGGCCTGAGAGCTTTCATTCAATTAGGCTGAATTATCTGAGGCTCTGTCTACTGTACGCCACATAATGCTAAATCAGTAATGTGATAATGGCAGTGTGGCTTTGGTTCACATAGCAGCACAGCTGCACAGCTCCCTGGAGACGCCGCAATGTGAAATATTGAATTTTATCTTATTTTAAATTCAGCATTTTAGATGATCTTCTTTTAAATGAGAGCATCCAGACTCAGCTTGTGCGGAATTTAAATCTGACTTGACATAAGATTTTTTTTTGTCTTTGCAGGTGTGTGTCTGCATCATAAAGTGAATATGTGACGTCTGAATTACCAACAGTTAAAAACTGAGCTGCTGATTTTAACATCATAAATATAATTTAACAGTTTTTCTGTGCTGAACATCAGAGGTTTGGTTAAATTCTGTCAAGAAAAACCCTCCATGTGACACACGTGTCCACATTCAGACTGAACCCAACATAAAACATGAAACAAGAACAATTAAAACAAACCATACACATCACTTGTTGTTGGACAGAACAATGCAATGAAAATGACACAAGAAGACACAAAAACCAACTGATCTGAACTGTAAAAATGCAGCAGTGCACCAACATTAATGAAAAGTTATAAATTAATATGAAGTGCTGTGGATGTGGACGTCACCTGCTCCAAAAAGGTGGTTGTCCACTGATTCCAGCAGCCGACACTGAAAAGACAGAACAGAGAATGGAAAAGAAAGGCTTAGAGACAGCAGTGAAGACACGTTCCTGTTTCTGTGTCTGATCAAATCACTACTTTGTTCACTTAGCTGTTAGTTTGCAAATGTTTGCTGTGAACTGCAGCAGCTGGAGATAATAGTGACAGAGTTTATGGCAGCAAAAGCAAATTTCAAGCAATCAGAAACGAGCTGGTGTCATAATATTCTGCACACGCTCAGTTCAAATACTGTTGGAAAAAAAGAGTCTATGAGGTAAGTACATTTGAAAATGTACTATGTTCTCATGGCATGATTCTCATGATTCATCTCATCTTTTTGTTGATAGGTTATTAAGGTTATCATGCTTGTTGCTCTTTGATATTTTATTTTTCAGGGGTGTTTTGCCAACTGACAGACTGTAACTGTTACAAACCTTATTTTTTCAGGTCTTTTCCTTATACAAACATGTTATAATACAATTTCATGGACATTACCACATTACTAATTTTTTACCATATATATTTAAAATATGAAATATATATTTATATGTATTATTTTTTACATTTTTCCTCTTCAGAACAGCTATGTTGAGCACAATTCATTTGTATTGAGGGAAAAACACAAGATACAATAATAATAATTAGATATATTTATGAAATATTATGAATATTTTATGTATTTTTTATTTATGATAACAGCACTTTATGTGATAATGTAATTGGATCAACTCTTTTCCAAGTTGCTTGTACTGTTGCAACAGGGTCAGCAATACTAGTACTTGTGGGGACGTGGTTACACAACTCCAGCTGCTGCTGATGTCACGAGACGAGAGCTGTGGCCTCATATGCTTAGAATATATAAACATTATTTATTATATTTATAAATTGCAGAACATAGATGCTAAAATGTCTTTAGTTTGTGTGACTATATGTGACTATTTCATGACTAGCTTCGTCAAAAAGCTAAAACTTATCAAGCGTCAAAATTAACCAACATCCAAACCAATGTAAAAACCAAACGTCACACAGGCTTCATGCAGACTCTGCATGTTTAGTGCCTGTCTGCTGTGACAGAAAAACGACCTGTGTAGTCTGTGAAGCTCCGACACACATCTCACCATAATGAGCCTCTTTAAAGCTCTCTGAATTTCTAATGAATAACACTGTGCAGAAAAATAAACACATTGCTATTGATCATGACATAAAGCTTTAAAGTAATTTAATAAGTGGCTGCAGTCTGGTAACCCTGCTCCCCCCACTCCACCACAGGGGGCTGCTGGTGTCTCTTCTATTACTGTAACATCACCATCCTCCTCAGTATGGGACCAGGATCCATGTGGGAACAGTAACAGGACCAGAGTGGAAATATTCCAGACTACATAAAGCAGCAGGATGAGCTCTGCTGCAGGAAACGTCAATTGGCTGCAGCAGGTGAGAAAAAGACCTTTGTTCAGGTATAATTTGTCTCTTTCAATAAAAACAATCAAAGAAGCAGATTAAGTTAAACTTGTTTTTAACCATGCTACATGTTTAAATACACAGTCTTCAGTTTGTAGATAAAAGAGTCCTATGGTAGGGTTTTTTTTTAATGCACCAGTTACAGAACAACATGATCACAGTAATAATTACTAGTGGGGTTCCTCAGGGATTGTCTCTTGGTCCTTTATAATTTCAATGTATTTGCTAATGTGTAGGTTGTTAGCTAGCACCTTCAAACGGCGGCATGATAGCTCAGTGGGTAGAGCAGTGGTCTTCCAACCCAAGGGTCAGCGGTTTGATTCTCAGTCCCCCTGAAGCTACATGTTTTCGGTGTCCTTGGACAAGACACCGAAACCCCATAGTAGCGCTGACACAGGTCTAGGAGCTGTCCAAACAACAATTTCCCCAAGGGGATCAATAAAGTATCTCTTATTATTATTATTATTATTATTAAACAGCCAGATTATTACAGAAAGTACTTATGATAACAGCATTTACCAACATTTGTTAAAGCTGCATAAAACCGTAGCAAACATGTTAATGATTCATGTGGAGTAATGTTTAATGAATGAAAGTTTTGTTTAGTTCTGTGTTTGGCCTCCACCAGCTCCTGGAGGAGATGTATGTTAACCAGCTGGTCTCTAACTGTTTGCTGCAGAGCAGGTAGTGGACTGTAGCTTAACAGAACAGCCACAAGAGCAGTGAGACTGAACCAAAACAGGAAGATGTGGTCAGGATACTGAATAATGAGAAAACTGCGAAATTAGAAACTAAGTATGAAGCCACGTGAAGGCGAGGAGAGCTGCTGCTGATCATTCTCTGTAGGTTCATTGCTACCACTGACACATTTTACAGTTTTGTAAAATAAGGCCACTTTAAGAAGATGGACCTCCAAGCATAAAATCATCCACTGCGTTTGTCTTCACTGAAAGGTTTCCACAGCGCAGCATTCTTGACACAACCGTCAAGTTGCAGGAGCTAACAGTACTTTGAAGTTGACACGGAATCATTGCTGCTTCTGGAACTCATGGAATGTATAGGTGCACGGATGCTGTGTCCAAACCTGGTTCTCTGCCTATGGAGTTGGATTGTGAAACTATTTTGGTCGAGTAACTGAACTTTGGCATTGGATGTAAATCACCATCTGCAGAGCATGAAGAATCCAGAGCTGTACTGTTACCAACTGTGACTTTGTGCAGACTCATGTTGGATATGGACCCGGAGGAGCGTCAGTATCAAAGGTTGCCAGATATGATCCTCATTACCTCACACAGCTGAATTCATCTGCTTCCTGTAACACCAGCCTGATGAGTCTTCCCTATTCATTCCCTCCTAATATATTGAAATACTATGCAACATGCTTAAGTAATAGATGAGCACAATCACACTTGGGGCGTTTGATTGATTATATGATGACACTTTCTGGTAGTTTTTAACTCACCTTTTTCGAGCTGTGTGGGTATTGAACACGGAGCACAGTAATGGGTTCATGAGGCCATATGTGATGAATATTTAAAATGCAACTTACATGTAGCTGTGTCAAGGGCAAAGACTAAATTATTAGTTTAGCATCAGCTGGAGGTGGCTGGATTTTAAAATGATTGTGTACTTGTTTATATTGTGAGTATTACTACTCCGCCCACCCATGGGGGCAGGTGTCCTACACTTTACCTTCTCGTAAATTAATTTTACTAATTTACGTATTGCTTTATTCTGTAACGTAGAAGTTGCAGATATTTTGTGATGCAACAACAGTGAAATCGTTGCCTGATATTTGGTCATTTTTAAACTGTGTTCATGAATAACGACTCTTAATGATATAATGTCTGAATTACTGTGTATTTCTCTTTCTTTAGAAATCAAATAAGAAAAGGAAAACACGCTGACTGAACGATAAGAGACCAGAGAAGATGGGTCCTAGTAGCATATTAGTTCATTTAAGAGGTCAGAAGCCAAAAAGGTTGGTAACCACTGCTGTATGCAATGATCTGTCTTTCACAAAGGGGTCCTTTAATTGAATGCCACAGCAGTAAATAGGGAATAATGGAAGGATGAGGTCTTTGGGAATACAACAGCCAATCAGAAGTAAGCATCCAGAGTCCTCCAGCTGCCCTGACCTACAACATTCCCAGAAATAGGCTGTTTTCTGGCCAATATTGGACTAATCCTCCCTCTATCTCCCTGCTCCTGGAGGTCAGCCTTAAAAAAAGCATTAAGCAAATAGCTAATGGAATTAAGGCTATAATAATATAGGGATATAGTGAGACAATTCTATTAACAAGATATAAATCATGTTGAGTGTGAGGTAAGTGTTTTTTAATTGATTGATGGAAACAGCGATCCATAGGTTTTCTGGAGACTAACAGCCATTTACCGTCTCCTGCAGAGTAAACGAGGCAAAAAGGGAGAGATAAGAAAATTTTTCTGGGCTGAGGAATAAATTATTCAGAAAAGATAATCATTTTGTGCTGACATTACTAATGTGAAGAAGCATTTAATCTCCCTCCTGTGGGACGAGGGACCTGGGTGAAGGTTCTTATAAAGATTAAAACTGCATCCAGAACGCCACGCTCTTATTACCCACACTGCTGTCCTCTAATCAAGGAGAGGAGAGCCACTGGATTCTGGGGGAGTGGACTCACAAACGTATTCACTGGCACACATTAGCACATATGCACATGTTGCAGCACGTTTCATTTTAGATTCATTTTTAATGTGGTCGACATCATAAGTGTGTTTTATACAGAAAAATCATAAGATGACAACCATGCCAAACAGCTGCCAGCATACAGAAACACATCAGAAGCAGCTAATGTACAGTAAAGCCTTTTTATTCTACTGCAGGAGCTTTAACATATTGTCAGATGTACATTTAATGATAAGGGAGCTGTGTGATTTCTGCATAAATGCACCTGTGGATGTCCATAGCTTTGTCTATACAGACATTTTTTGTTGATTTTAGACTAATTCATATGCAGAAATGTGATATTCTACACTATTTTCTGCACCGTACACTGACAGATATTTGTTTTTCTTCATTTTTGTTCACATTTGAAGAATAAGATAAAATATTACTGTGGTGTTTGATTGCAGTGGTGCAGCTGTGGCCATACTAATGTCCTAATGAATGTACAGTAGCTTATGTGTAACATTAGTATTCACCAGTTTTGTCTAGTCATCGTTGTCAATCGCTGTTCCTGTGTGTGCTGCACGTCTGCAGGTGAATTAATGGTTGGTAAAAAGGAGAAAAGAGCGGGACAGAAAGAGATAAAGAGACGAGAGCTGCTCAAAGCATCCACTGTGACAAATTATGAGAGTTACAAACTGAGATGACAAACGGGCGGTTGAGCAGGAAGTTAACAAGAGTGTGATGGTCGGGCAGCAGGCGGACAGCGTTATCTCCCCCTCGTGTTTATTACAGCCGGCCTCTTGTTGGGCCCCGGAGCCGCTCTGACATTGATGGACAGCTCCTATTAAGATCCTCTGTGCCTGGCAGCTGGTAGGAGCAGATACATTAAATACAACTGTTATTACTTTTCATTGGCTCAGCCATAAAATATGGCCACTAAATAGTTGTTGCCATCAGATGCAGTTTGATACAAGATTTTAATTTGAGAGACTGCTCCATAACGCTGCTGCTATTGACACCAGGCTTTGTGTGGGGGCAGTAATGATGGTGTACATGTTGGGTATTGATGGTCTGTCTCCTCAGGGCTTTGTTCGCCTGTTATATATGTCTCTGCTTGTCAGGGCCCCTGAGCTCAGGCCTCGAGTGGGATGTTATCAGAGCTGCCTCCTCCTTTCTTGTATCACTCACAGAGCATGTCTGCTTGTCACAGCACGTCTTAATGTGCCGCCAAAGCACTGACGATGGTCTCGATTGGTCCAGTTCAGTCACACGGCGGTTTAAAGTGGAAAAGTTCAGTAAGATCTCTCATTAGCAGTAGATTGTCTTTTGTTGATTGATGTGACGTGTGAGTTCACTGCTGTCATAAATGTTCTGAAGAAGGCCTGACGTGCTGCAGAGAAGCATCCCCACAGCATGATGCTGCCACCACCGTGCTACACAACAAGGCTCAATGTTGGTCTCATCAGACCACAGAACCTTCTTCCAGTTCACTTCAGAGTCTCCCATGTGTCCTCTGAAAAACTGTTCTTGCAAGACCACCTAACGTAACAGTGAACTTAATAGTTAGACAAACTTGTGTTTATTTAATTATTAAGTTACAGTCAGAGTGGCTTGGACTGTTCCTTGCCCTCTTGGTGTAGTTTTTGTCCAGGATCCTGATCCAGATGATCTCCATTTCACTAACTTAGTGACTTCTTAAGCTAATTGGCTCCACAAGTGATGATTCCCATGAGGAAGTGAATACTTATACCATCACTTATTTTGTTTTATATTTTATATTTATTTATATAACATTGTAAAGATTTGTTTTCACTTTGACATGAAAGTTTTCCTGTTAATCAGTGTGAGAAAAGCCAAATTAAACTGAACACGATTCAATGCTCCAGCTTCCAGGGGGGTGAATACTTTTTATCAGTTCTGTATTTTGCCTTAATGTCTCTTTACGTGTTGTGTAAAACACTTTGAATTGTCCGGATGTTAAACGCTGCTCTACTGATAAGCTTGTGTTAAACAATAAGATCACGTTTGTGTGCGTTGTGCTCACACAACAGTAGAAAGACGTGTCGGCTGATATCTATCCATCCGGCCTCTGAATTACCACCATGAAACGGGCCCTAAACACTCATCTGCTAGTGATGTATTGGAAACAGGACTACGCCCAGGCCTGTGTCTCCGTGGTGACGGCGGGACATCTGCATGTTGGCCGGTGGCGGGGGTCCGTGTCACGTCCCCCCGCTCTGTGCGCTGCATATTAAAAGCTTTATGGAGGCAATTAAATGTGCGCTTAATGGCCAGGAGTTGGCAGAATGATTGTACAATTGAATTAGCAGTTATGATGGCTCACATTACAAGATGAAGTAAATGCAATTACCTCAGGCGTTTTCCCTCTCCTCCCGTCAGGTTTAGCAGCATGATGTGACTTAATTAGCTCTTGTCACATACACTTTCCTCCTGATCTAATTCTCCAACAGCTCAAAGTGGATCTGAAGCCCTCTGTCTGCCTACACATTGATGTTCCCGGGGCCATTTTCCACTGTGAAGCAGCCGAGCTGACTCATCTCAATAATAATAATAATGGCTGCACAAAGACTTGGGAGTACAAAGATTCCTGGACGATGTGATTAAGGTCTGAGCTGGTTTACAACTTTTGGGATGTTGAAAGTGGATGTTACAGTTACACAGATGCTCAGAGGCTCCAAAACAAGCACATGAATAATGTTTATCATGTTTTCTGCTCAACTGGGACATTTTTTGTGTTAGAATATTATAAATCTTTAAATGAAGACAATAATGGCGGTATAAAAATGATCCCTTTCTTATTATACATATTCATTTTAACCTGTGGAATAAAGCAATAAACATATTTCCTGTAAATGTCTGCAGTGGTGTTTTGCTGTTTCAGTATGCCACATACTTACTGCCACTATTGTGTGTTGCTATTATTAATAATATTTTATATGACACTTGTATTATTGCCATGGAGAATACATAAGATATTTTCTCCTGAGCTTTAACCAAACTCACACGACAGCTTCATCAGTGATTTCTTGTTGCTTGCTAACAGCAGCTAATGTGTCCTGAAGCCTGCAGCAGAGATAAGGAGCCGCTTCCTGTTCTAGGTGAGGACCTTTGTGACTTGTTGCTCTTCTCTGAGGTATAAAGTGCACATTTCTTTACACCTTTCATCCAACTGATAATCTAGTAAATTCTATTTTTTCAGTTCCAGGTCACAAATTTGCCTCATTTGGCTTCAAAGTGTCTCAGTGCTAATTAACGTAAATGATCAAAAGAAACTGACGAGCTCAGTGCTCATCTTTAAGAACTGATACTGATACCTCAGAACAATATTCCGCTGTAGTAGTAAGGTGCACAAACAGTGATGATTTCAAACGTCATAGCGAAGATGTTGCTTCAGTAACGTGACGTGGAAGAATCCTCTGAGGCCTCAAAACACCTCTACCCATCCCCAGAGGCACATGTGTGTGAAGTCTAGTTTGTCTCGTGTGTGATCAGCAACACGTAGTTTTCTCCTGCAGCAGGTTGGGGAGCTCCATCCTCTGAGACCTGAACCCATACATCACAGCAGGTTTCCTCTCTGTCCTTTGTATCAACACAAAATCTGGACCTCCTGTGTACGACGCTGCCTTGTGAGGACTGAGCAGAGGTTAAATGAATCACAGTCTCAGGTCTGTTTAGCACCCTGCTGCTCCCTCTCCTCTCTTACAGAAACAATTGATTAGTGCTGAGCTCTCAGGCATGCTCATTTGCCAGTGATAGAGGCTCAGCCAGTGTGAATGTGGTGTCCTTGCAGATTTAGTGGTCACTTCTCTCAACTTTGCCCATTAACCTGAGTGCAGGAGGCAGTTTGCCCCCCCACACAGAGCACCACGGGAACATTTATTACCCAGGGACACTCTAATGGATCCCAGTTAAGGTGTGTTAACAATTTTTCTATCGATTAATTGGAAGAGAATCATAGCCAGACTAACTTAGCCCAGAAGATTTAGTGGCTTTTAAGGTAGTAGCGATGAATATAATGCTTTAGAAAGAGCTTCTGTACATTATATATATGACACCTGCTACATTAAGCTACATTAAGGTTTAATACATCTTCATTACTGGCACTCTGCCCAACCCCTTCAAGGTTGAAATAGAGATCCACCTTTCATTATGCCACCCATCATCGCTCTATGGAGAGATATCAAATAATAATGGAATTGTTGAAACAGTTCTGCCTGAGTTGTTAATGTTAATCGATGTATTAAATATTAAAGATTTCCATAACAGGACTTTGAACTGCTGCCACGCTTCTCCCATCAGGCCCGTTCCAACAGCCGCAGCGGGCTAAACTCTCATCTCCACTGTAATTAGGCAAAGTAGAGGATGATGACGACCTTGTGACCTTTGACCCGCTGACACACTCACTGCTGCTGAAACAAGGGGAACTCAAAGACACTTCTCAACAGGTCATCATCAACCCGGCATCATCCAGCAGGGGTACAACAAACTACATTTACTTAAAGGAAAACGGTGGCGAAATGTGCTCCGTCATTCAGTTTTAAGACATTTAAAGACTTTTAACTTTTCAACTACAGTCAGATATAAATTACACTTTTTCTTAAATAAATAATCAACAGATTCTTCAATAATGAAAATAATCATCAGTCATATATTTCTCAACACTTTGCTGATAAGACTGTACTTTATTTTAGCAGTACTCTGAATTCAGCCTGTGTTTTATTACTGCTCAATGACCTGACCTTTCTCTACCACTGTCGATTTAGCCATGACGGCTGATTTATTCCTTTCATACACAGGCAGCGGTTGATCTTCAGCTGAATCTTGCCAAGTGACAAAGATCAAGTGAATGCACAGTGGTCATGGTAACATGCTGCAGAAATCACACTCAGCTTCTATCATTTGTTTCTACGACCTCTATCAATAAATATACTATCAGAAGCTCTGCGTGCACGTATCTGTATCGCTTTTTGGGAAAGTGTCTTCACCAGCATCAACGGGAGATCCGTTTCCACACCACAGCTCAGGACGGACAACACTGTGGATGAAGATATTGTGGCTGCCGCACACGACGCAGTGAAAATAAACATCTCGCAGCGAGCTAACGTCACACTGGCGAGAAGTGGAGGCGTGCTCGGTGCCCGGTGTGTGGAGAGAAAACAGCCTCCTCCACAGGACGCCCCCGCCGCCCACACATTCAAGCCCAAACCTCTGTTTCTTTTTCCTTCGGAGCATCCAAAGCCTTACTCATGTTTGGTTTCCAGATCTTTTGATGGCAGCGAGTGCGCCGGCTCTCCAAAGTCAGCACATGATTCTTTCATAACGTGTCATCAGAGAGTTAAAGGTCAGATTCAGACAATTATCAAAGTCAGACTGTTAATCTGAACTTTACACTGTTTGTGTTTCATACTTCACATTATTCTCTTTTAAATGTTGACATTAGACAAACACTGCACACGGTGAGGTCACGGCTTCTGACCTGTTCACTGACAGTAAGTACCATTAATTATACGTTTATTTACTGTTTATAACTCTTTAATGTTTCACACAGTGATTAAGGACAATATTAAAAAAAAACTATGAAACACATATTCAGCACATAAAGACACGTGTGGTAACACGCTCTGACACACACAACCTCACGTGCAAAACAAAAATAGAGATTTCCCAAATGACTGCTATTAACATGACCAACGGAGATAAAAACATAAACCTGAAAACATGTTTACTTCCACTCAAGTAACCAAGTTCCAGTTTTTTAAGGTTCATTAAACACTGTTAAAGGCTGAAAACTGGTCTGTGCGATCGCAGTAGAGGATGAGACAAACCTGATTTGCCCAGAAACACACTGAGAACGTGTTTCTTTGTGTATTTAAATTGGAATACACAGCAGAACGTTCACCTCTTCGGTCAGGAAAAAAAGATAAAACCATGCTTCCAAACTAAGTCAGTGTAAATCTGATCGCTGTCCTGCTGCATACATGTGAGGATTTATAGTAACCTGGTTACTGTAAATGTGCATAAACACAGATATGAGGTGAGAAATTCAGGTTCATCATAACGAATCGAACACACAATCAGTATGACTTCCACCTGTCAAGGATACCAACATTACTGACAACCACCTTAAATCCACCTTGAAACGAGTGAAGAAAGTCACACTTCCTGTAACTGCAGAACTTCCCAGAGATTTAAGTTTTCTTCAGTATCACAGAAATGCAGTTAATGTTGTCTGCATGTGTGTGTGTGTGCACAGCAAACAGGAAGAGCTAAGAGCTAATTCAGCTTCTTTAAATGGGACTTTTTTTAAATTTAAAGACTGAGTTTAAATTAAAGTTAACATTTAGTGTACAGACAGACAAAGAGTAATACCGGGGCTGGTTGGTATTAAGTAGTGGTCTCAGACATTGAAAACCTTTGTGCTGACCTGAGGTAGAATTCTGGCACGATGATCGGTATCTGAACACCTAACTCTCAGAGAGAAAGAAGAACTTCAGCACACTGAGTAATCAAATGTGCTGTAATGGCCTCCACAGTGGAACCAGTGTGCACTTTGTGGTTTATAGATGTAAAAAAAAGACCAGAACCGGGACCGTGCAGCTGCTGACTCTGACGGCTTGAAGAAATGACTGAAGGAACAGCGTTTCGTCCATTTATTGTTTAATGCCACATTAGCAATCTGCGGCGTTTTGGAGTCGCTGCCAGTGCAGGCGGCTCCGGGCAGATGGGCCAGTCTGTAAGATAGATCCACTGCCACATAAATTCCCCGCTGCCATCAAAAGCCAAAGGAGAAACAGCACTAACAGAGTGTTATGGTGGATCCGAAGCCGCTGCCAAAAGCAACAGTTCATGCTTTTTCCCTATTCAGACGTTTGAGGGATAGATTCAGATGTTACCTCTCATTAGTATTACTGCACAGCAGAAACAAACAGAAAGCACTTACTGTCAGGGAGGAAACAGCATTCAGACAACACGTAATTAGACTGCAGATGTGCTGAATTTTCCCCTCTTTGTCCTCAGACACAACAGTAATAAAGGTTTAATCACATTACTGAAACAGTGGGAGCTGTTGCTGAGCAGATCAAGCAGCTGCTAGTTGGAGTTTTTATACCTGAACTGATCTGCGTCATTTAACTGTGGATGATTCTCTGCAGGTTCGGGTGCAGACACGTGTTGAGTCTGTCACAGTCAGCACCTGTGTTGGCACCTACCCCTAACCTTTCTCCCCACAGGAACATTACTGCAGCTGAGCAGGACGCCTCATCTGGAGACTTCAAAGCCTTAAATAAAACCACGATCTGAGGGGGGCGGGGGGGGACGTTTTCTCTCTCACCTGTGGGGGGTGTTTATCCAGTCAGATAGTTCTGGTTTGATTTGTGCAGGTTTCTGTCTTTGCTGAACGATGAGTTTAGTTTGATACGTATCAGATCTCAACTGCAGACGATTTCACTTATCGACTAAACGACGCTGCAGCTTAGTATTTTAGAAAGATCCTGATAAATTTGTTGTGTGGAGGTTTTGCTTATTTGAACAGAGGAGACCATATGCTGTGCAGATTGTAAAGCTCTTGTGATTTGTGATTTTTGGGCTGCAGAAACAGAACTGATTGACTTCCACTCACTGCGGTGGCAATAATTAGTTGATTGATTAGTCAGTTAAAAAACAATCATCTGTGACAATTTTGGTGATTTTTTCAAACAAAATGCATTTGAACACATGAAAAATCGATGACTCTAGTTTCTTAAAGATGAGAGTAATGCTTTTCTTGGTCTAATATTACAGGAAACTGAAAATCTTTGGGCTTTCGCTGTCTTAGAAACCAACCTGTTGCTGTGTCCTGCAATAATTTGAATTACCAGACAAGGCAGTGAACCAGTAACTGTAAAGTACCCTGGCACTGCTTCTCACAGTGTTGTAAACTAAACAAAAGACATGACTTTAAAACAATTTTTATTCAGTAACAGTGTTGTTAATTTGATCATCCACAGAACTAGAAGATATTTCTTCTGTACAACTGGAAGCATTATTAGTACAAAATCAGACTTTAAATGAGACATCATGTCCTATAGATTATTTTCTCTTTTAACTGATTCACTTTTTTGTTAATAAATTGTCAGGAAATAGTGAAAAATGTGTCTTGTGTTGTCTGACCAACAAACGTTCAGTTTATCATCATAAAAGTGAAAGAGCAAAGCAACAAATCCTCACATACGATGAAATATTATATTATTCTGTCACCTGTTAACTTACTAATCACTTAATGAACCATATTAGCTTTATTCCTGCGTCTGGTCATATCCTGCACAATTAATACTCATGAAAGTCCTGCATTTATCTAACCATGCTTTTCTATGCGTATGATATGTGGACAGTCTTTTTCATTTACAAGCCAGCAGTGTAAGAATCTATCTAAGCTGGGTGGGACGGTTTAATCTCACCATGTTATTCATTTTAAATGACACAGGATCAGTGTGGTTTTCACTTGAGTGACCCCTGAATTAATAAAACAACATTTTCAAAAAGCAAAATCCCAGAGGATCAATCAGTAAATTACCTTTAAGCCTCCAGTACAAGCCATTATCTGGTCACACACCAGCCCAGCAGGCAGCAGAACAAGAGTATCTGTGGCGAGCAGACGTTTGTTGAAGCCGCCGCTTCATTCTGTCTCCTCCTTCGCCACAATTGACTTGTCATGTATTTTCCAGCTAATTAGCTCTTTTAAATCAGAGGTTATGTAAGGCTGGCATTGATAAGAACACAGCGGTAAATTGACCGTGTAATGCTGCCATTCATTCAGGGACAATGACCCCCTGTAGCAATAATCGGGATTAATTAAAGACTGTTAAGGAAGAGTGATGGCAGGGCAGCAGGCATGCTGGGTAGATAACCGGGTTCTCTCTTTAACAAGGCTGGGATTGGTCAGTTGTTGTGAAATGTGTCGGGGTTAAACAGCAGGGAGGAGAAAGAGGTGGGAGCATTTAAACAAAAGGTTGTTACAGAACCTGGGATATTTAACTCTAAGTGGCAACTCACGGAAAGAAGAGAGAAGTGAGGGTGAACAAGCATTTAGAAACACGTACGTGTGTTTTTTTATTCAGTTGAGCCACATGAGAAGAAAAAAATAAGTACAAACATAAAAACTTGTCTTAGTTCATGAGACACAGTTGAAATATTTATTTTCCATGACAGTGTTCAATTATTATATTAATATTAAACTAATTACCTTTAAAGAAAATGACAGTTAATGTTTTTCACAGTCATAACAGCGAACAATAAAAATTTAAAAACTGGTGATGCAAAATCACAACAAAGATACTCAACCTCACCACAAAAACACTCAAAACCACCACAAAGATACTCAA
>JAUBNQ010000004.1:325832-339034 GCA_032353495.1 Ctenopoma kingsleyae | reverse complement strand
ATATTATTACATACACACAAATGCTGCAGCAGCTGATTTTTACCCTTTATGTTCCGACAGCTGCTTCTTCCATAACATGTATTATCTGATTATCTGTTGTGTTGATATTCGGAACCAGGACCACCTCTGGTTCTGTCCCACAGCTGCAGTGTGCGAATCTGCTCCACTGTCCAGTCGTGTTACATAAGTGAACCTGTTTATCAAACACAGTGGGGCCGAAGGACGCCTCAGACCTGGGTTCAGTTTGAGTCCATTAGCTCCTCGGGGTCAGAGACAGAGGTTGTGCACACGGCTTGTGTTGTGTGACACGCTGCTTGTATATGACAGAAGAGTGTGTTTGCACATGAGCCGATCTTCAAATGTCTCATTCGGCAGTCAGTCACAGAGTTTGTGTGTCCGATGTTTCATGTGAAATATAAAATGAAGTTTTAAAATGATAAGTATAAGAGGACAAACTGGAGGAGGCAGACATCCTGCTGAAACCTTGGATCCCGGTATCATTTACCACACACGTCAACATTGCTGCAGACCAAGCAGCAACAGTACCGACCTCCGTCATCAGGGTAATTCTCCCCATCATGGAGAACTGTAAAACTGTTCAGGAATGGTTTCAGGAACCTCACAAAGACTTAAAAAAGGTGCCGTGCTTGCCTTTCAGTTCCTCAGATGTCAGACCCATTGAGCTTCTGTGGACCTGCTAGAAAAACAAATCCAATAATCAGGTCCCACATCAGAACTTAAAGGTGTTTAAGGATCTGCTGCTGCTGACCGTGCCAGATACCAGGACACATTCAGAGGTCCCTGGAATCCATGCCTCAACAGATCAGAACCGTTTAAGCAGCATGAAGGGACTACACAGTCGGCAGGTGGTTTTAATGTTGTGGACAGTTCTTTAAAAACAGAATGACACAAAAGAATTTAAAATATATACGACTTTATTGACCAGCATCTCTTAAATTACTTGCCAACATTTACACTTCACAACAATCCATTCATACGCATTAAATCCCTGAACACTTACAAAAATACATTTCAAGAACAAATCAGTGCTAAAGCTAAATTACAAATATAACGTCAACAAATGTAGTTTCTCTTTAGTGATTCTCTGTGCAAACAGATCTGACATGTCAGGCTGTTAAAATACAGCTGCTAGAGGTTAAAACGTAGAGAGCCTGCACTGGAACCTTGCTGCACGCCAAGAATTCATAACATGATCCAGGATTAAACAGCTTCTTTACAGTGATTTACTGCTCAGACCCACAGTGGTTTAGATCTTCTACTCGAGTCATCTGTTTAAAAAGAATAAAATTACCACCAATTGCACATTTTCTTCCCAACTGGCCCAAACGGATGCTGATGTTGTAAGAGCCTTCCTGCAAACACTGATGTGTAGTTTTCACTGATTGTGAAAGAGAAATGAGAGATGAACTTCAGCTCTGTCACATCGACCAATCACCTGAACCAGCAGCTCCCGTCAAACATTAAACCGCCACTGCTGGGTGTCAGGAGCACAGCTGGACCCCTCAGTGGACAGACAGAAAACTGAACTACAGCTATTCTATAATAAAGAAGCAGGAAGGCAGAATATTTTCTGTCGCAGTAAACTGAGTTGTTTGCTTTTCAGATGGGAAACTTCTGTAGACGTAGGTGGGGAAAGAAGGATTCTGTATTTTTTGGACATTTTACAAACCAGACCATGAAATGGCTTCAACAGATTATCTGTTCATGAATTGATTCGCTGCATCTCCAATTACACGTCAGTTTCTCAATGACATCTGTTGCCGAAAGTCAAACATTTGGGAAGTGTCTCGTTTAAAACCTGTGTTTATATTCAGGTGATTAGCGACAGCAAGAACATTTTGAGAACAAATGCAGGATGAACATGTTTCATTTAGATTTCCTTATAAAATACTGAATACTTTGTGTTAACCGTACAACTAGAAAAGAAACCTGGCAAAACTGCATTTCTTTGTTTCCCTTTTATGTAACAGAAAAGACCAAATAGACTATCCAGAATAAAAACAATGACAGGCGGTGCATTATGGGAGAGTGAGCATCTTTTTAGATTCACTGACGAATGAACCGATACAGAAAACTAGTCTGATTAGACCACGTGGAGCAACTGAGAGAGACGACCCAACACTTGCATTTTTAAAGGTAACCCCATGTGGCCCCCCCTCCACTAAAACACAACTTTTAGAATCCAAACAGGTGCATCTGCATTAAAACTGACATAATTAGCTAAAAACTGACGAGTCTGCAGGTGCATGAATGTGCAACATTTCACAGGCTTCTTAAATCTTCTGTCACCACCCTGAGAAAAACGTCTGCTTTGTTCTGACATGCTCAGTAGTACGGGCCGATGTTCTCATATCCGGCGTAGCTCGGCCAATCAGGGAAGAGCCCGTGTGAACAGGTGGGGCTGCCGTATCGGTCAAAATGAATCCCAAAGTCAAAGGAGTTTGTGCGGTGGCTGCAGGCATCCTGACTGCTGTTCCTCATGGACGACCAGACGATCCTGTAGTTGTTCCCCTGGTTGCTGTCCCAGTACTCGCACCCATCCACCTCGTAGCAGACGGCGAACTCGATGCGCTCCTGAGGCTGCAGCTCCCCGGGCAGAGACACCTGGAAGGAGAAGGTGTCGCTGTAGGCACTGGGATACGTGTCCTTCATGTACTCACAGTCTACGTCTGTGTGGCTCTTCCAGGTGTCAAAGGTCACTCTCAGCTTCACAGACTTCTCGAAGGACACGTTTTTGACTTTCACGGTTCCAGCTAAGGCCTTCTCCTTCAACATGCAGTGCTCCAGGCACACGTAGTTACTCTCCAGGCTCTGACGGAAGTGCAGGTAGTCTGAGGAGGGCTGAGTGAAGTCCAGCACCAGTTTGTCCTCCTCTGCTGTCAGAGACGGAGCAGAGCTCGGGTTCTCCTGGATGTTCAGAGGGATTTCAATGGGATCGCTGAACTGAGAGAAGATCTTCACGCTGGTTAACGACAGCCCTTTGTGATCAGCAAATGTCACCTGTTTTTTGGCTTTTCTTGTGTTTTTACTGGGGGATCTGCTGTCCTCAGGCCCAGTCTGACCAACACACTTCGACTGCTGAAACCTCAGAGCGGGTTTGCATGTTTTGGAAGCTGCCCTGAAGACAAACTCCTCTTTAGTCAGGTAGAGGGGTAGAGCCATGTCAATCGGCATGGTGTGCTTGAGAGGAGACACGTGCAAATACGCGGAAACACTGGAAGAGACAGAAGACATTGTCGTTAGCGTCTTCACAGATAATACACTGTTCAAACTTCACCATTTACACACCAGAGTACACTGTCCTGTTAGCAGACTGCACGGTTGCCTCTGGGAACACGGCTGCTTTAACGACCTAAAGACAAATTACCAGTCTATCTAAATTATCTAGTTTCCTTCATGTGCAGAATCAAATCAAAAAATGAACAACTGCTAATCCAGACTGACTGCAGACAGGTTGCAGGCTGTTAGCTTAGCATTCACTCCATTCAATAGTCAGATTGAATAAAGTAAAGCCTACAAACATACTGTCTCTTCAGACAACACATACTCAGCTCAGAACGGCGAGAAGCATCCCTCTCAATAATTCACTATGAAGTAGAGTCAGCTAACCAGCCTGGGCCACAGCAGCGGGGTCCACACAGACTGACACTCGAGCCAAAAAGGTTTTCTAGCTTCTACATTATGCAACTCAAATGCTCATGCACGTATGTATTAGTGTTTGCCCTCCTGCCATCATGGATCTATTGAGAGCTTGAGTCTCCACCACATATCAGGCTTTTCCACCTAGTGGCCGTTTGCGGTACTGCAACAAAAGAAAAATCCCATGTGGCCTAAAAACATTTTCTCCATCATTACAATAAAAGACGCCTGCTACAACCAGCGGTCGAGGTTTTTATACATGTAAAACTTACCCACAGCCTAAAAAATAAATGAATAAAAGTAAGTCTGGTAAAGTTTCACAAGCAAAAACCTCCATAGATTAAAAACTTGACAGTTTGAGTTGTCCTATCCACACAGGGCTCGTAGCAGCCACCACCTACATTAGTCTAGCACAGAGGCAAATGGTAAGAAAAGATGCTTTTTTTACACGTTAGTGAAGATGAATGTGACATTAACATAAATCTGTGTATTTCTCTAACGTTACATATTGAGAAACTACGTTTCCCCACAGATTAAAGTTCCCTGCAGACCGCCTGATGAGAGAAAGCAGCTGCAGGACCTTTCACCCCTGACTCCCCGTTCTCCTGTTAGTTAGCGCCAGCTGAATATACGACGAGATTTCACCCACTAAAACCATTGCACACCGTCATTTCTGTTTTACAGAGTTTCTGGGTTTATCTCCTGAGGTGAATCTGCAAACACACCCACCTCCCCACGCCGCGGACTTCACTGCCACCTATGTTCCGTCATTTTCCCGTCTTTATGCCGGCTGTCCGGCTTCACTTTAACTTTCCGCTGCGGCGCCGCTACGCGGACGAACATCGACGTTAAGCGCGGACGGAAAAGACGCTGAAGTCAAACGCAACTTAAACGTAAACGAACTAAGACCACGGAAAGTGTTCCAGATAATGCGGTGTCTGCTCTGCGGGGGCTTTAAACGCGGAGCTCAGTTCACCTGTCTCCGCTGCGCAGTCAGTAAAGAAGTTCTGCGGCAGTTACCTGGGACAGGTGCTCACACTCATTGGACGCGCTGCGTTCGTCGTGGCGCGGCGGGTTTCAGTTGAACGCCATCGCGGCGGCCGCGTCTTTATGACGTGTCCGCGCTTTGATCCGTAGAATCCCGAACACCTGCAGAGACGTTCCGAGCACGAGCTCCTCTCCGCTCACTCTGAGCTCGCGGGCTGCGGGCTCCTCTCGTGGCTTCAAAGCCCACACCGGGTTCACGTGAACACCGGCGCTCAGCCAATCAGAGACAGCGGTGGGCGAATGATCGACGACTCGCGACCAGCAGGCCCCATCACCCCGGCGGGGGGCGGGGCCTCTGCTGGACTCTCACTGTCTGTCTTTAGTGTTTTACATTTTAATTTCATTTAAAATAATTTGGTCTTTTTAGAAGACTTAACATTAGTTCAGATTTGATTTCACTGTCTCATAGTTTTCACTATTTGCATATAATATTTTCTGTTGTTTCAGAAGTTTGCGATAATAAGTGAAAGGATTCTGACACGTGTTGCATTTATGTGATTAAAATGAATGAAGCTTAAACCCTAAAGTTAACATCTCAAAAATATGGACTGTGTACCACATAATTGTGTATCATATTTTGATTTACTGTGTCAAGGGCTGATTTTGACATAGTATGATTTTTATTTATTAATTTTAAACTGTATCTCATAAATGACTTATTCAGTCTAAACCTATATTTGCACATCAAATTTTCTCACATAGTGAGCTGTAAATTTGACTTAACATTCTTTGTGAGTTTGAATCTAGAGTATAAATTCAAGGTAAATGGTAAAAATTCTGATAGAAGTTTTATTTTCATTTCCACGATTCATAAAGTTTTACACCTATTACTTTTTATTGTCCTCGTGTAAGTGGCCTACCACACAAAAAACCATTAGAAAACAATAAATTACTTTACAGAGAAAAATGTGTTAGTGATACATGATTCACTCACATTACAAAATCAGACTACAATCACACATATTGTGACACTTAGTGAATAATTATAGCTGCTGGAATTTGGCCGTTCGACCTCTTCACTCTCAAATTACAAAAATTGAAATGCTCACACGTCTATGACAAACACTGCAGTGAAAAACACAGTGAGAGAGGAATCAAAGAAACAACAGAGGCAACGGTGAGAACGATTTACATTCACATTCCAGCTGGAGTGATCCAAATTACCGATTCAGATCAGATTTATTTCTCTGTGGTGTGAACAAACCTAATCAGAATTCTTCTCATCAGATGTGGTTTTACATGTGGTGTTGGGTCTGCTTCATATCTGATGTGTGGCTCCGCGACCTCTGTCAGAACAGTCATATCAGGATTCATGTGGTTTTTTTAACTCGCCTGTCATCATCACTCAGTGTCGGCTCCTCACAGCTGGTAAAAATAAATATGGAGAAGAGCGACAACAGGGACGGGGTCAGTGGAGACACCACGATGTGTCACATTTTTAAAAAACAAACTTCTGCTCAAGTCAAACTGGAAGGAACATATTGTAGCTGGCAGGTTCTGAGGGAACTGATTTGATCGTTGCACAAACAATGTTATTTTTATTATTATAGTTGACATGCAGCTCACCTTTCAGTTCAGTGTGTGCATGTGTGTGAGTTTCACGTCACTGACAAACATGAACCACCAACACAACAGGATCACATCAGACTGAAGAAGTGAATGAGGCTTTAAAGATGTGTGATGTGAACACAGCTTTAGAGGCAAAAAAAAATCAAACTGTACTTCTGTGTTTATAAAAATGTATGAGGAGACAACATTATTGATAACCACTTCATGATACACAACAAGAGTCATGTTTTCAGAGCTGTTGTTTCTATATGTCGGGGTTTCACCTGTATTATTGTAGAAAAAGCCGGTTGCACGCAGGATTAATCAGTAACTACAGTTGGCTTTGTTCTAATTCAGGAGCTGGAGACTCCAGCATTGATCTGAAAGTGGAGTAACGAGCAGGCTGAACCCTCTCCTCCCCCACAGAGACAGTCTGTCCAAACAAAGAATGGATGAAAACAGCTGGCAGCATGTAAATACACCTAGTTTACTGTACAAGCTGTGACATCCCACTTCAGGACCACTAGAAAACAGAACAGGTTCATGGTAAATATGCAGGTCAAACAGAAACACTAGTTTCTGTGGCCAGTCTTTTTTTTACTGAATAGTTTTGCACTGATGGCAGAGGTGGGGGAGTGTAGAAGGTGTAAGTTGTTTAGCTGCATCCAACTCATCAACATTCAGAACTGCTCATCAAAAATATGGATGTAAAAATACATTTGTATGACATTTCCCTGTCTGCTCCCTTCTGTTTGCTCAACATGCTCATGCTTTCTGCACCTTTGCAAACGTGCAGCTGGAAAAACTGTGGCCTCCCAATTTTGAAAACCTTATTGAATATTGTCAGTGCTTTTAATAGCAGCAGACGCTTATATAACAACAGAAAGACATAAAGCACATAAAGTACATACAGCCACAGCAGTTCACAGCGTGACATCAAATTATACAAATGCATCAGTGTAGGAAGATTTTTTTTTACTGAGTATGCTGCAAGGTTAAGAAATGTGCAGCCTGGTTTTTGGCAGGATGATCATGTAAATATTTACACGGGGACAAACATACTAAATGATGGAGTTCAAGTGTAGAAAGAGCAAGTTCATGCAGAGTAATATGAGGCCTCTGATAAGGACTATCCCTGCACACAGCACCATGTTTGGGGCCTGTGACCTGAAAATAGACACTTTCTTCATCAATCTGACTGAAACCAGTAGCAGGAGTAAAACATTAATCGTGGGTCGATCAGAGCTGCACAATCTGTCGTGTTTTTCACAGACCAGAGCTCATCTGCACATTCTGAAATAGAACATATTGACCAGTGGTATGATAGTATTAAAAAACTGGACGGATTATGACCTTATATTGCAAAAAACTAGTAGGAACAGAAATACACAGCACAATATAAATACTGTGACAGTCACAATTACAAACTAGATGATATGCAAATCTTCATGTTGTATTAATAATAAAAAGCAATGGATTAATTGCTGCTACATTATGATTCTTTACATGATAAGATGAAGTAAAATAAGTAAAAACTGTAGAATTAATATTTAAGTCACATTTACAAAGCACATTTCAACCAACACAGAAGCACACTAAGCGTGCTCTTTGCTGTGTCCTGTTGATGAGATTTACTGGTTTTAATCCCAGTATAACAATTGCTACCTGATGATAATCATGTATTGTGTCCTTACTGCTCCCCACCCCTTCTGCTGTGGCTCTGTTGTCATTGTAAACGGTGCCTGAGCCTGAATGCATAACTGCCTCACCCATTGATCACAGCACTATCTGATCACTACCTATTGATCCACCCTGCAGCTGTTCTTGTTTGGCTCAGACTCTATGACTGTAAACACAATGTACATGCTGGTATATCGTCAAATACTCAGCTTCTATACAGCTAATTCTGAACAGGACTACGAATGGTTTCTTTTGCATGCACAACTGCTTCTAAGCAAACACAATATTTTACTGCTGATTTTAATGCACAATATTACAAAACATACATGTTGGCAATGAGGAATTCTTACATGTTTTAAAAGCTGTGGGGAATGTTGATCTAATCTGTTGTTTCTGTATAAGTTTACAAAATTAATAATGGCTTAATTCCATATTAAAAGTAGGTAATATACTTGAGATACTATGAGAGTGAGGCTGTTCACAAACATTAGTCTGACCATTTATGTAAATAAAGATAACAAGGAGCCTAAAATGTAACCTTGTGGAACTCCAGATCTAATATTAAAAAGAAGCACATTGGGATAACCCAACTCAGCTCCTCAACTTCAGATTTAAATGCAATACGTTGTCCAGGGTGTGATCTACTAGACTGAGACTGTGACACTATGGGTTGTGTAAGCAGCGCAATCTTTTTCTCAACCATAAAAGATAAATAACATTCAAGGAATACGCATGTCACAAGCATGGATAGATGAACAACTGAAAATGACCCCAAATGATTTAAAACAACTTTAGACATTCTTCAGACTACAGTTTGTTGACCACAAATTACCACAAAAAGGCCACATAAAATGACCACATAAAGGTGCAAATTTACCACAAAGAGATGCCAAATGGTAGATGAGAAATGCAAAATTCCCACAGAGAAATTCAAAGTGCCCAGAAAAGCATGAAACAGGACCAAAAACAGATACAATATGCCCACAAGTGATGCACAGTGACTAGAAAAAGGTGCAAAATGAAAAAAAAGAGACAAAGTATGACCACAGAGATGCAAAATAACCATAAAGAGATGCTAAGTGACCACAGAGAGGTGGAAAATGACCAGAAAGGATAGAGAAATAGCCACAATTACAATAATCAGATGGAAAACTACCACAAATACAAACAGCATGTCATTTGTGTCTCATTCCATCTGCTATCACAGATTATAAGATGTAGAATGTAGTTTTGTGTTTTTGGTTAGACTTCTCTTCCGTTGCTGCTCCATGCAGGTTTGTATCCGACATCATGAGCTGTGATCGCAGAGGCTGACCTTTTCATCACTTCGCCCTGCAGAGGGCAGTGATGGAAACCGAGCTGCAGCTGCTAAAGGAAAAGGCAAGGACAAGAAAAAGAAGGTACAGACGGTCCGAGGTTCTACGCATGCGCAGAGCAACGAACTGACTGTCTCTGACGTCACTGTCTTAACCAGTTGTTCCACCTGGTAGAAAACCAGGATGTGACAGATGCTGATCGGCTACCGAGCCAGGAAACGGTGGATTTCTATGGTAAACACAGCGGAATATAACAGCACAGCCTGGAGGCGACGCTGAACGGCTCATTCTTTCTCTGACAGGACAGAAAGTTCTAAGATAAACAATAAACGGTAAGAGTCGATAAGTCAGATAACGTTAACTAGCGTTAGCTAGCTACCTAGCTTTGACGTTAGCCGCTGTGATGTTAGCTGACGTTAGTGTAGTGGTTATCAGGGCGGAGGAGAGATTACTGCTTAAATCTGAATATATCCTGTAAAACAGACAAATGTCACAGCTTTTAATGAACAAGTAGACTTTATGTTTCACATTAATGCACTGTTAATATAACTGCTACGTGTTAAACTGTGTGTCAGCCTCATTTCTATGGTTACGTGTAACACAGACTCAGCAGTGTCAGTTTCTAGAAGCTGGTGATACACGATTATTTTCTGGATTCTTAGAAAAATACTTATTTTTTTTTAAACTTAGTGTTCAGATGTCCTGTTATATCTATTAATGTTCTAAAACCCAAACATATCTGTTAAAAACTGTACAAACATGTAAATGATTCACATCTGAGAAGCTGGACGCAGAAGATTTTCACGTGTTTTCTGATTCAATCAATTGATTATCCAAACAGTTAACACAAATATGGTTTTCATAAAAACTTAATGGATTAATTACTTTAAGGTTTGGCTTTTGTGACTACTTGACTTCTTCTTCAGTAGATATTAAGCTTTCAAATGTTTGATGAGGGTTTTTATAACTCTCATCAATTTATGTGTCTGCAGCATGATACTGATGGATGTCAGATCTCCCTGTCTGTGATCATCAATCATTGGTTGTTTAGTCAGTTGACTGACTGAGCTCACCAGATCTGATGGCTTTAACTTTCTCATTTTGAGGTTTTTAAAGGATTTTTATGTACTAACTTACACTAAACATATTTAATATATCTGAGTTTTGAATAGGACCAAACCAACTATTTGAATACATCACGTTTAGATGTGGGACATTATTAATTAATTGCAGTTAGTTTCAGCCTTAATCTGATATATTTTTTCCTGGGAAATTTGACATCAAATACAGCATTTTCTGTGTATGTAAAGTGTCGCTCCACTAATATTGTATTCTCCAGTTAAAGATACAATGGTCAACGTTGGGGACTCAAACAAGCTGCATAATGAGAGTCTAACAGTCCCGCTGTGCTACGCTCCACCCAGCTCTTCAGCTATTAGTCATTATGAAATTACAACAAACTGACCAGTCGAGCAGAAATAACTTTCTCTCGTTCTCTGATGGGTTCGAAGGACTCGTTATTGGCAGAAACCCAGTTTTAAAGCACTCAGCTTCAGCACTACCTAAACTTAATTACTCATTAAGTTTTCCTGTAGTAATAGACCACAGTGTTCCCATCTCCCCCACCCCCCCGGAAAAACACAAAAGACCCTTTTCAGTATTTACAGGTCAGTGGGTTTTTTGTTGGAGAGTCCCATGTCTGTGGAGAGTCTGTGATATAAAGGTAGTCTTTATGTTATATATTGCAGCAGTTTTGGGTGAAGGATATGTTTGTGTCAGCAGCAACTCTCATCGCTGTATTCAGACGGTTTTCATCAGACAGTAAAGCTAAATGTTTTATTATGAGATTCTTAACCACAAAGTCAACGCACAGCCCTGCAGTCACATGGTTCAGAGCACATGACAGTGGTTCCCAAAGTGTGTGCAATGTGTTGGGCCCTAGAGCGAGACTTATACCATGAGCTGGGCAGATACACTGGTCAGCGACAGTTTATTATAGGTCTGGTGGTGGTGGGGAACATACAAGTATAAGTGTTTCTCTAGTAAATAGAGTTTAATGCAGATAGAAAACAGGATCCCGGTTTATCAAAAAGGAACATACCATGAAAAAGCTCACAGTGGACTGGTGCTGTGGTTGAGAAATGTTTGAGGCAGACTGAGGTGAATCAGGGTCTGCTGCACAACCACAACGTCCTCTCTGCAGCTAAAGTCCACAGTGTTTCTAATCTGTCTTAACACAGAAGACATGTACAATGTGTGACCACTGAAACAGGTTTTACCGTTCCTGTCATGTCAGTGTAAGAGATTAGAGGTCACAGTCGTTTTTGCAGTCAAAAAAGTTTATCTAAAGCAAATAAAGGCGTTGGCAGTCTGTGTTAGACTAATCAATGTTCCACAGTTACAGTGTTTTAGGAAGACATTACTACTCTGCAGCTCAGCAAGAAAACATCTAGTCTAGTAGTACTCTCATCCAGTGTTCAGACTTTCATGTAAAACGTTAAAAATTTAAACTTGTAAAAGTTAATTCACACAATATGTTGAGGTTTGAAAATCAGCTATTAACCTCTCAGTAAACTAAGCTAATCAATAAAAATGGAGGACAGTAGTGATGTAAGCTGTGCTGCTCAGATAATAATGACACCAAAGCATCTGAAAAGCAGTGTGTGGTTCTACATGTCACATGATGCAATGATAGTAAGACTCTGTATAAAAAACGCTTCTGTGACCCAGCTGGAGCTTCATCACCTGTACGACCTGGCAGTGCATCACAGTTAAGGATGTCCCAGAAAAAAAAAACCCAGGATTGTCCCGAGGACAACAGAAATAACATGTTGGACGCGAAAATACAGTACTTTCCCACTAAAAATGTGGGACAAGGAAATAAGGAAATGAGATTATATTTTGTATGTGACAGCTAAAGCTCACTGTGTCTCTAGAACAAATGACATGTTCATTCAGACTTGACGTTTTGAAAAAAGGACAGTTCAGCTGTCCATGAAATAAAGGAAATTTTGCACAAAAATGCTGCTCAGATAAAACCATTGAAAAGACTCATCTCCCAGATTTAAAGCAGTTTAGACAGTATGAGCCAGAGGAATGATTACACAAACCAAAAACCTGTTTCAGTGTCCACAGAGGAATGTGATGTGTCATTTTAAACTCGCAGAAAGAGAAAACACTGATTGTCTGGCATCTCTTGCAGGTTTGTGTCGTTCTGCTGAGAGGAGCGCAGCAGGATGAGCGGGGCTGCTCTGGGGATCGAGATTGTGGTGGTGTTTTTCCTGGCGCTGTTCCTGCTGCACCGATATGGGGACTTTAAGAAGCAGCAGCGCATGGTGTTGTTTGGCACACTGCTGGCCTGGTACCTGTGTTTCCTCATCGTTTTCATCTTACCTCTGGACGTCAGCTCGGTCAGTACTGAGCAGAAGCAGGAGTCAAATTCAAATTTAAACACAAAATCCTAAACTGTGTGTGTGTGTTTCTCTGTCGTCTCCTTACAGACCATCTACAGGCAGTGTGAGAAGGATCATGAGAATCACATTTCCACTGTCAGCCCATTCAATCACACTACAGCAAACACATCTGTCCCTCCCAGTAAAAGGTAACAGCCTAATAGATTATTCAAAGCTCTGTTTGTTTTTGTAGATTTTGAACTTTAAGCATCAGGATTCATAAATGTAGATTTAAGTCAGTGACATACAGATGACAAAGATCACACTGTTAGTTGACTGTTTCCTTCTTTATTTTGCCTGTAACAGATGATGTAGAACTGTAAAGCTGAACATGCAGCTGCGGTTTGGTTTTGCAGGTTAAACTCTGTTAACTAGCAGCTTTTCAGTGTGGTGCTAAAACGAAAGGAAACCAGAGACGTCTGTTTACAAAGAGCAACGACTGGGACACGATGTTGTCATTAAGCTACAGATTAGTATTCACAGTTTACCCGGGAAGTTG
>JAUBNQ010000004.1:205149-215173 GCA_032353495.1 Ctenopoma kingsleyae | reverse complement strand
TCTCCATTGGCTCCCTGTTAAATCTAGAATAGAGTTTAAAATCCTTCTCCTCACTTATAAAGCACTAAATGATCAGACCCCTTCATATCTTAAAGACCTCATAGAACATTCGTCCTCTCTCTCCCTCACTCTCTCTCTCTCTGTATCTTTCTGCAGGTATCCTCGACCCTGGAGCTGTAGTTACTGGTCCTGCCGACCTGCCCAGTGCCTCGTCTGCTCCTTGTTGTTGTCTTGATATCTGTTACCTGCTGTTCTTTTCTCTCTCTTCTTTCCACTCGCCCTAACCACACTAATTTCTAATAGGACTTGAAGCTGAACTAACAGATCAATCACTTAGATTAATCTTAGCCTCGTTGTTATCCTGCTCTGGAGCAGAATAGCTAGAGATGACAAATCTCCATATTTACTACAGTATCTGCACAGTCTCTGAATCTCACCTGCTTGAGGTCTTTTCCCCTATTTCACAGCCCCCATGAAGCTGCTTTGGTGTCCTCTTTTTCAGAAAAGCCCTGATCACACATCTTACTGTGACCTAAATGCCCCGGTTGCTAAACCACATATAACAATTTTCCACATCATCAACAATTTGGAAGATCTGATCTCCTTAGAAACACAGATGACACGACACACTGTAGAGTCCTTGAATGCCTCAGAGACAGCAAAAATACAGTGAATTTATTTGAAGTTAGTTTCACTTTCAGCTACTGTTGCACCCTCACTAATGACAGATTCATCCTCCTGTCTGAGATAATTGTTGTCATGAGTGAAGAGTATATTCCTGACAGATATACTCTAACTAGAAATTGGAGCTGGCTGTGTGCGTGAGTTTGTATCACTGGTATTATATAAGATCACATTTCAGATCAACTACCTGCAGCACACCTGTTAGACCTGTTTTTGGTTAAATTACCTCTGAGCAGACTCAGCACTGTGTCTGCAGCAAAGGAACCAGTTTATTCACTGAAAGCTATTAGAACACTTTTAATTTTGTTCTTGTTTCACTCTCCATGTCTGTAACAACCTGACTAAGGACAGATTCATCCTGCTGCACATGGACGATAACCAGTCAGTGCAGAGATGCTCTGTCTGTCTCCAGAGGGCTTCAGCTTCCACATGACTTACTTTATCTTTAAATTAATGACACTGTCAGTTGCAACACGAACATGCTGGAAAACTGTTTAAAAAAGCACAGTTGAAAATGTAGTTGGCTGTTAGTGTGTGTCATTAGTATTATAGCACATTTCTATTTCAGATCAACTACATGCAAGCTCACAGCCATGAGTATTTATACAGCCCAGCATCAGAGATCATTACAATATGTGGTCCAGCTGAGGCATCTACATCATCATTTAGTAGAAGTGTGTCTGTTGTGATATCAGGACTCGGTATAAACCAGAGACAGAGCTGTAGTCTTACTTAGCAGGTGAAACAGGTGAATATACACGAGGTGTGGAGAATATGTATATTGTGTGACAGTTCAGTCTGTGTATTTGTGCTGTTGAGTTTTAACAGTCCTTTGGTGGTAGTGATCTGAGAGCTCTGACCGCTTGAGGAAAGAAGCTCTTGCAGTGCCTGGCAGTTACAGTTCTGATGCTATGGAACCGTCTGCCAGATGGAAGGAGGGAGAACAGTGCATGTGACGGACGGCAGGTGTCCTTTACTATGCTGTTCGCTCGACAGGTCATGCACATTTCCTAGAGTTGGGAAATGGCCGTTAAAGGAGCCCCAATGATCCTCTCTGCTGTCCTCACTATCCACTGCAGGGACTTCTTCAGCAGCAGTACAGTTTCCATACCAACAGTGATGGAGCAGCAGAGAACACTCTCGCTGGTCCCTTGATAGAAGGATGTGAGGAAACTGTAGCGGATCAAGGTTCTGTGGGGGGTGTGTTTTCATGTGCCTCAGTGTGTCTGTCAAAGTACTTCATGGTGATGGGTGTGAGTACAGGGCGGAAATCGTTGAGGCAGGACACATTAGACTTCTTTGGCACTGGGATGACTCTGGTGGTTTTAAGGCATGGAGGAAGTTTGGTATGTCACCAAAGATCCTCAGCAACTTCTACAGCTGCATCGTTGAGAGCATCCTGACCAGCTACATCACCGTGTGGTACGGTAACACCACCTGCAGAGGGTGGTAAAGACTGCTGAGATCACCAGGACTCCACTGAAGCCACAGAGCTTCCATTCCCTTTAAAACACATTAGCACCCATAGGAAATAAATAAATAATAAATGTTCCTCTTTAAAGTCAACCTGCGACTAGTTTCTGCTAATGTGATCCTCACTAATTAAAATAAGATGTTGAATAACTTCCAGGTGATTTAGGAGTACACACAAGATCTAGGGATCAAGTAACAGAAGCACAGAAGTGGAGTCTGAACCCACAGCAAACAGAGGAATGAATGACAGAGCCTGACATCGTTTTAAATTATTAATATAGTCATGTGATACAGAACCACAAGTCTTGTTCAGAGCAATACTGAGGTCACCTGTAATTAAAACTTATTACTCATTGTGATTAATGTCTGAGATGACCGTTCCGACTGTCCAGTGGCAGTTAAAGGTTGATGAGGAGGTTAGTGTCAGAATTAGATGTTAAAATGAAAAGAGATGTGTCCGTTAGGGTTTACATGTTTAGTAGCTGGAGCCAAAACGAGCGCAGGTGAGCACAGGTGTACTGAGATGGAGAGGCTTCATTTCATGGCAGGAAAACGTTTGGTTTAAGTCATATTTCACCTTTGTTGGTGAATACGCGTCACATGACTGGACTTCAGTCATGTGACCACTGGATGGAGCCAACACTACATTACAAATGATTCTGTGCAGCCGGGATGAGCAACAATCCATCCAACATTCATGATGTCAAAATAAACACAATATACATGAAGTTCAAAGCTATTTTTATAGAATTCTGTAAAACCAAAGTATTACTTTCCATAAAGTTCCCCAGATATTAAAATCATATATCTAACATTATTTTGTTCATTGGATGTTACTGTGAAGACACAGAAATACAGAGAAAACACAGGCGTCAGTGTGGAAGAATAAAGACTGGTAACTTAAACTCAGATGTTCGTCCTTAAAGTAAGGATGTTTATCACATTTACATTTAGTCATCTGGCAAATAGGTTTTCTCCAAAGCAGCGTACAGATCAGATACGAAGCTGAGTGTCAGGAACATACAGTAGATGAACAGATCTCTGTTAGTTTTAGTTACCGCCTGAAACAAACACATGTACAGCATCTGAATCAAAGTTAAAATAAAACACAGCTGCAGACAACAGACGACAACATGAGTGTGTTCAGAGCTGCATCAGACTGAGTCCCCGTACGACCAGACCCAGGACCTCCAGCAGCACTCCTGGGGGGACCTCTGGATTGTCCCACTGGTCACTCAGCTCCGTCAGAGTCTGGTTGGTGGAACAGAGGAGCTCGGCCGCCCAGCGGAGCTCCCCTTCCTCCTGCAGGGGAGGGGGCAGTGACTCTGGGAGTTTGGTGTCACCGTCCTCCATCAGACCGTCCACCTGAAGACACAGACGTCTGAAATCAAGATTTCAAACGATGTGGGAGGAAACAACTTTGTATGGACAAGAAGAAGGAAGCTGATTATAGAAATACGTAGTGAGACTGTTCCATCTAGTTTAACTGTTATATTGAGCTGGGTGTGAGAAGCAGTATCTTTACCTGCCATTACTCAAACAGCAGTGCTCATTAGATTGTGTTCAGCAGTGGATAAATCCACAGTATCAGGTGACATTAACTGTGGAAGTGAGGCATCATGAACTTCAGTGTGTGGTGATGAAGGAACATGTCACCCACTGTGGGTTATTATTGCATTTTAGTAGTTTCTGGACAGTAACCAGGCTTCGTGGCCCAGAGGAATAAGTGATATACACAAAATACTTGTTAGTATCAGGGTTGGGGGCCGGGACGGACCCAAGAGCATTCAAACACACAGGGAAATTAGGTGAAGTGGGTTTAATGATAGACAGGCCAACAGAACACAAAATCACTCTACAAGGGACGCACACACAAAACGGCTGGTGTAGGATAAACTCTGATGAATAAACAAGGAAGTTAACTAAACAGACCCGGGTAGAACAGAGACCAAAATTACAAATACAGGGATAAGCCAACAGGCGAACCAAAGTCACTCCAAGGGAGGCAAAAACTCTTATAAAGAAATATACAAAAACCAAGTGGCTGGAAAACAGAAACAGGAACCGACCTGAGAAACAAAGACTATGACACACAAGAGGAGAAAACTAAACCAGACCCAAGCCTACTCAGAGATGTGAAAACAGCTAAGAGACAACTAGAAAAAGACAGAGGAACAGGACAGAGCAGAGCAGAGAACAAGCAAACCAAGTAGTAGGGAAATAACCAGGGTAAACGTAGAACAGGCGCATGCAGGAAGTGGGGCAGGAGAAAACACAGGTTGCAGAGTCGAGGACATTAGTGGAACACAACAGATAACCCAGCACCGAGTAACTGAAGGAGAAGGACTATAAAGGAGGGAACTAACAATTAGAGTGGAAGCACCTGGGCATGATCAGTGAAACAGAAAGAGCTGAGGACGATGACTGGGAGTGGGGGCGTGGCCAGGTAAGTGAAGGTAAACACAGGAAAAACAGAACGCAGAAGCAAGGCAGGTGATGGAAAAACACACTCCAGAACAAATAACAGAACACAGCATCAGAAAACCCGAAAGAGCTGAATAAACATAATCAAAAACCCAATCAGAAACTAAACACAATATAAACAGGACAGAAACCATGCCAACAAATGTACAGAGGAACATGAGGGGGAAACAAAACATAACCTAAGGTGGACAGAGAAACATGAGGAAAAAACCAAAAACACACAGAACCTGAACCTAAACCAGACATAGACCGTGACAGTGGGATCACAGAGGTTATTAAAGGATCAGCCTTAATAGACATGAGTTTGGGACCTCACAAAAAGTTGAACCATCACTCTAGATGTTTAGTCTGATGCTGATGGCTTTCAGGCAGAGTGTGGACTCACCAGCTGGTTGAGGACGGTAAGTGTGTCAGGACAGCAGGTGGCCAGAAGTACTGGTGCTCCATCTGGTAGAACTGAAAAGTAGAAAAGTCTCATGAAGAGCAAAAAGGTTTAAACTCCAGCTTCTACAACAATACATCGTGTACTGTAAATGACAGTTTCCAGTACACATATAGTACCTGTTGGTACCTATAGACACAAGTGTGTATTAACATCTGTTTGGTCAAGTAAAAAGGAAACAAGCTGCAAAACCTGATCCACTGTCAAATTACTATCACGGGTCAAAGCTTATGGTATAATGTCTGAGGTCAAATATCTCACTTCAAGCAGACAAACTCTTTACTACTAAGAATATCTGAGTTTTCAGCTTCATGTTGGTCAGTCGAACATTTCCACACGAGTTCAGCTGACTCACTGTCCATGGCGCTGACCAGCAGGTGAACAGCATCTTTCAGTGCGGTGGAGGCGTTGGAAACATCAAGAAGGTCCATGAATGAAGCAACAGGCTGAGACTGTGGACACTCGAACACTCCTTTACTGCACTGCTCCAGCTGAGGGAGGAAGACAAGAGGGTGATGGAAGCCTGGTGTAACCTGAGACTGACAGTCTTCAAGAACCTCAAGAAAGTCACTGAGTAAAACATACATCAAGACTGATACAAGGACTAAATTCTAACAACAACAATAATTAGAAAAGTAGAAGAAAAATGATGATTTCTCTGTTCTGCACCATGATTTCAGTTCAAAGCACTGACTGCTGTTTTCTTTTTGAACGTACAAACCCTGTCTGTGTCCACGCATCTTTCTCATCTTTCACCACTGTTTTGCAAACTTGCCCCCACAAAGCTCGGTTCTGGACCCGCACTTATCCAACACAGCTCATATGTGGTGTCTATGCTAACTTTAGTTAAACACATCCACCAGTCAGGCACAGTATTAACACATGCAGGTGGTTTTAATGTTGGAATGGCCCAGTGTCGGCGCGAAGCTTAGATCAAACCTGAGTCCTGCAGGTATGTAAAGCGACACAAAGACGACCGATGTTTCATTAATTATCTGTCCGCACATCCAGACACTGTCAGTCGGCTGCTTTCTTAATCACACAATGATAATTAGATGTAACAAAGTTATCCGGGTTAAGGAAAAGACGATGCTATTAGTTTTATGTATATATGATATTTCACTTTTAGTATCACCTGCTACATGCCACATTTAGTCTTTTTTACCTGTGCCCATACTTGTATATTCAATCACTGCCTTACCTGTTAGAAATGATTAAAGCCTCACAAAGATCCTAGCAGCCTCATAAAAAAACTGTCTGAAACTCAAACTGAGTTTCACTGACTAATCTTGACCAAAACAAAACAAAAAGAAATTACTATAACGTGACTGTATCTATAGTTTTGAGGAAATGACAATAACTAAAACTAAATTGAAAGGTCCTGCATCACAAACAGACTCACAGTGTGAATACTGGTGTGGATCTGCCTCATGTTTAACCTGAGCTTTGTTAGACAGTAGATTAGACGATGTGACGACCGTGTGCAGGTTAAAATACACCCAGACTAAATGCTGCTGATGACGTGTGAATGACTCACTGACTGAGAAGTGAATGTCTGGTGCCACAAACATCTGTCATAGTGCTTTATGACCAACAGAGAACCAGTTCAGTTCTAGTTCATCAACCAGGTCTATTAGAGAACAACAGAAACAAACCAGAACAGACCAGCAAAGCAGGCAAGCTGGTAAATCAGCAGTGAGAACTTAAACAGACGTTTGTGAAAGAGCTGAGCTGGTTCTGTGTTGGTGAAGACTGAGGTGTGTTTGCCTTGACTGACAGGTGTCTCATAACTTCCTTCCTCCTGTATCTGATAACATCAGTGATAGAGCTCACACTCCAGGATTTCAGTGGTTCCTTCAGGACCACACACACTCTTCGCACACAAACATTTTCTTACTGTTTGCTCCAGCAGCGTCAGGTCGTCTCCATCCTTCAGAAGCTCACCGAGTGTTCTCAGCAGATCACGACGGGTCGACACAGGAACATCTGCCAGCGGCTGCAGTGCAGCTAGTTTCATCTCTACACCTGCAGGAAACAGCAGCAGAACCAGTGAATCACACTGTGATTAAGACGAGATGAAAAGAACTACTGATAAACCGGTTTCTGTGTTTCAGTTCCACTTTCTGCTAAATTAAATAACTTAAATGGAAGAAGTCAAAAGGTTAAATGCCATATTTTCTGACATAAATATTCTGTAGTCAGACTACAAATAGGATTTCAGAGAAACACGTCTTAACATCTGCTGATTTAAACCTTCTGTACTGTTTTCAGTGCTGATGTATAATAATGGTCTCTGCTAGATACGTCATTATGCAGGAAAGTTGTGTACAGCTGTGTCAAACTCAGTTTCTGTCTGTGGCTAATTGAGTGAAAGACCCATTAATCACACACACGTACCTTCTTTCACTTGTTCTAGGTTCACATTGGAGTTTGTGTTCTCACCCGATGATGCATCATTGTTGAACATATCTGGGGGAAAAAGATTCATGTCTACAAGTGACATATTCACTCACTACTGTAAGATGCAAAACTGATGTTTAAGTCCTGACAGAAGAGTTTCAACCACAACACACTGAACCACTTGTACTGCAGAGGACGGGACACAGCATCACTGCTGAGTGTTATCAGTTGTTAGCGACCTCCGTAAGATGGACAACAGGTCACCAGAAGATGTTTGCTCCATGCTGAGCATTTTAGATCACTTTCTATTTTCTTACCAAACAGGAAGTTGAGATTCCTGATTGAAGGCATCATTCATAATTTTCTCAGGGATTAATAAAGTATTTCTGATGCTGAGAATAAATGTTCTCACAGGTCTAGGCTTTAAACATGATTTGAACTCTCCAGGTCCAACTGCACCGGTCATGACTCCTCACCAGCCCAACAACAACCTGCTGTGTGTCCGTTACATAAGGATTGATGGTTGATAGTTGCCAGTTTAGTGTGTGATACTGTAGATGTTCTTTTTATAGTGGGAACAGTGAAGACAGAGACGACCAGTGAGCAAGAGAAGCGAGTTTCTGAAATGAAAACATACTGTACATACCAAGTGGACTTCGATGAGCAACCCAGGGTTCATACGAGATTTCTACAGAGAAGGAAAGAGGAAGAAGTTATGTTCAGTAACACACACACACACAGCATGCTGTCTCTGCTGATCTTACTCAGTGTGTCTTCCTCTAATCCTCTTATCTCCGTGAGTCCATAAGCAAAGGTGGATTTTTCCGGCACAGTGAAGCTTGTCTCCTCTTTTCTGCTGCCCTGATGAAACACACAGTTAGATAGTTCACAGCGTGAGTCAAAAAGTCAGCAGATGACCGAAGAGCTTCGTTTGAATCTCTAATTAAATATCTTACGTATGTTTGATAGTTTTGCCAACATCAGTCTGAGCAGAGTGGGAGCAGATCTCAGACCAGTGTTTTTTCATTCCTCACAGTCTCTTACAGACACTCACCATCACCAACAGACTCAGCATCTTTTGACAGGATGCTGAAATGGACCCATCCCTCTTGGATTTTCTGATAAGTTTGACGGGGCCCGTGTTGTAGACCGTCTGGTGAACAAACAGCAGTTTATCTCTGTCTTTCAGTCCAAGCATCTTCAACTTGTCCGTTTTGATTTTCCTTTGGGCAGGAAGGGTCAACCAGTAGGACACAGTAAGGATTTGTTCAGGATCCACCCACTGAATATTCTTCTGAGAACAAAGAGTCGTACCTGTTGTTGAACTTGGTCCTCACGGTCTTGATGTTCGCTTTCTTCTTCATCATGCTGACAGGAGACGCCATTCCATCCACAGTGTCTGTGGAGCCTTTGACCTTAGCTTCGCCCCATTCACCATGGCCTCCTTCTACATTTCCAGTTCCACTTGTCTCTATGTTAGTGGTGAAATCCTTCACCAGCACCTCCTCTTCAATACCTTTTTTTATTTGGGTGGGGTGGGGTGGGGTGGGGGGGCAGTAAAATTGAATATGTTAACATGTGGTGTGTTTACTTGTTTGTGTGTGTATGTGCGTGTCAGATTACACACCTGGGGAGAAATCTGGCTCGTCCATCAGGTCGGGCAGTGAGCACTCCATGGGCTTATACTTTGGAACTGACCAAAATCTTCCCTCAGTGACTCGGACCAGAGTTAGTAAATCCATTTTTTGATTTAGGTTTGAATTAGAGATCAGCTCTCCATGTGCCCCCACTTGTTTTATCACTGCTTTGGCCTCAGCTGCAAACATCTTCTGAGGACAAAGAGTGACAGTGACTATGTTACACAATTACTGCACTGCACCACTTGAGGTTTGTCTACTTCACACCTACTTCACCACATATACTTCTAATTTACTACAGAAGGAAATATGTGCCCTTATTATAAATTTGAGAATAACTTTACATTTTGTATTAGATTTACCACCAACAAATAAATAATAAAATACTTTATCTGTGAGGGAAAAAATGTAACAAGTAAATGATTTGTTCAAAAACTGCACCACTACACAAATATTCATATAAAACACTGGTTCTCAAACTCTCTCAGCAATGTACCCCCTGTGGAATATTTTTTCATCCAAGTACCCCCTAACCAATGGGAAGCATTTTTGGTTAAGTAGTCCAGTTTTGACTCTTGACTCTCTGTCTTCTTAGCAGCATCACTGCTACACTTCAACCATGAATCCACTGTTTCTAGTTTTCACAATGATAAACTATTGACAGGTGATGGCATTTGTCACGTGCCAGAATATGTCACAGAATATGACCAGCCTGTAGCCTGCTCCACAAAGACGCGTTTCCAGTTCTCCTCTGCGCTCCGTTTGCGCACGGTGGTGTTCCGCCCCGACGCGCGAGCGCACACAGACACACACAGAGACAGGTAAGCGCACACACACTCACACACACACACACACACACACACACACACACACACACACACACACACACACACACACACACACA
>JAUBNQ010000004.1:64344-74474 GCA_032353495.1 Ctenopoma kingsleyae | reverse complement strand
TTACTCCGCGAGGCGGCAAAATACTCAGCGGCGCAGCTAGGTCCGTAAACACAGCTGGAAGTGATACACAAGGCGCAACGGAATATAAGGCGCACTGTTGATTTTTGAGAAAAATATAGGCTTTTAAATGCGCCTTATGGTCCGGAAAATACGGTATATAAATTTGTTTATGTATATTTAAACAATATTTATTAGTCAGTTAATGTGTGCTACTGTCATCATAGAATATGTTATTGTCAGAATATAAGTTTCAGTGTGATTTAATAGTTTCTCCCTTGTTTACTATTTTTGTGTTATCAACATATTACAGTTATAGAAATTACAAGTATAAAATAATTATTGGTTTTTCCAAAGTATTTTTAATTTATTAAATCAGTTTTGCAGTATTTCCTGTACTTCAATGGTGAAATTAACTTTTTAAAATTTTCTCTTTGCAGTTATGTGCGACCATGTACATCCAGGTAGTGTTATTCATTTAAACTTGAATATTTGTATGAATAAAAACATTAAAAAGTTAGTAAGCAGTACACATAGTACATAAGGTAGTAGTAGTAGTAGTAGTAGTCGACTGGTGCAGGTTTTAGGTGATCTTTAGAGTCCAGGGAGACCGGCAGCTGATATCTAATGCCGATATGTTGTTGTTGAAAATATTTGAATTATTTAAATAAAAAAGTCTGCAAAACACAGATGACCTGCACTCTGTACTGTCCCCGAACACCACACCTGCAGTGCAGGTTCAAGGAATGTACACCTGTGTACAATAGACGTGCTTATGTAATATCTCTTTTCCAGGAGTTTTATATAATTTGCAGGGATCACAAAGCTGCCATTAAAATCCAGGAGACTCCTCTAACTTCAGGGAGATGTTGGTTATTTTAAGAGTTTGTACTTGTTTAAGAGACGTTAAACTATATCTTGCTTATCGTAACAAGTCACTATCTAAGTTTAATTTTGTCAGTTTTCATATTAAAAGTAAGAATTGATAGTAACCTGAATAAAATACTGTGTTGCAGCCTCATTTTTTCTGCCCGGCGACAGCAGAAGCAGCGAGCCAATCACATCACTCACCTCCACTTTCCCCAGCGACGTCCCCTGCCCCCCCCACCATGCTCAGCCAATGGACTGTCTGCTCCATTTCCTCTTGACCAATCAGCATCCGGCCCCAAATTTCTCAGCACAAATGGAGAGGTAGCTTTTTAAAATTTTTGTTCTTATATTCACTTTAGAAATATATATTTCTAGTTTGTTCATGTTTTTATGTTTATTTTTCTATCCTCTCTGAACAATCCAGAAGTTTCCATCTAATAATTCTTTATCATTCCTCAGTTGTGTTTATTCATATTTCTCTCCTTTTTTTTTTTTCAGTGTAGTAAACGAGTGTCTCAGATTCGAATCCGCCGGGCAACACCGCGGGAAACACCACTCACACCGATGGGTCTGCCGAAGGTCAAAAGGTGAGGAATGGAGCATGAGACACTGCCGAAATAAAAACTTCAAAACAGCTGAAGAATCGTTAAAAACGTTTAAGAAGTCACGTTTATTTTTTAGATTGAAAAAGAAAGAGTTCAGTCTGGAGGAGATTTACACTAACAAGAACTACAAATCCCCATCCACCAACAGGTAAAAACTACAAACCCCCCGCACTCCCAACAGAATCAGTGTAAGCACCCTGTATAAACTACATTACCCATCATGCTGTCTGCCTCCAGGAGCCTGGAGACGATCTTTGAGGAGCCACGGGAGAAGGATGGTGCGCTGCTCCTGATTGGTCAGCAGAGGAGACGCAGGCTTCTCCTCTTCCCTGACTTTACACAGCCCAGGAAAAGGAAGCGGCCGCAAGGTACACTGGGAAATGTAGTTCAGATTGTTTATTTTGTAATTATCCATGTTCCTGTTTATTTTTAAGTACATTCAGTTATTGTTCTATTTATTTATTTATCAGCAGTCAAATATTCTTTAGTTTCCATCCCAGAATACAAAATAGATAAAAAATAAAATCAATAATAAAGTAGCGCTATGGTTTCAAACAAGTTAACAGTGATCTCTAGACTTTATTATCCACAGACTTATGAGCAAAAGCTGCTAAGTCACAGTGGGTTTCACTTAGTTAACTCTAGAATGCTAATGCTAGTTCAGCTGTGGCGAGTGTCCTCTTCTACACGGTGGTGTAGTGGGGAGGCAGCATAAAGAACGATGCCTCACGTCTGGACAAACTGGTGAGGGAGGCAGGCTCCATTGTGGGAGTGGAGCTGGACAGGCTGGTATCTGTGTTAGGGCGACAGGCGCTGAGCAGACACCTGTCAATCATGGAGAACACACTGGATCCAGTGCACAGCATCATCGGCAGAGGAGACTGTTCCTTACCCACACCATGCGACTCTTAAACTCCACCAAAACGTTAACACTCCTCATTGTTCTGTACCAAAATGCACACGGCACACAGTGCACCTTTAATTTTTTTTTATTGTGCTTTTATTAGTATTATGGGATGGGATGGATAAAGTATGCATCTATCTATGTACTTGCTGACCACTGCGGGGTGATGCATGTGACAGGAGCTAGGCTGGTCTGTAGGAGGTACCAGCTAAACTTATCTGAAAAGATTTCCACCCCTCTGGCCTTATCAGCTCTGTCCATGAAACCATGTTTCTCTCTGCACTCACCCCAGCCAGTCGAGTAGGGCTGGGTGACATGGACCAAAACTCATATCTCATAATTGTTAAGCTGAATGCTGATATATGATATATATCTTGATATTTTTTGATCTCATAAAGTAATTACAAAAAGAGTTTTGTAGCGTGGTTTGTTTCAGGGGTTGAGGCGGCTTCACGGCTGCGGTATCAGCATGCAGTTTAACACACTCATCACGTTTTCGGCATTCTCTACAAAATACATTTTTCTGCTGCTCATCTGATGTTTGGAATCTGAACCTCCAAATTATTGAGTCACTGCTTCTACGTTTACCAACCAGCTCCTCTCCTCCTCGCTGCCTCTCCTTCTTTCTTCTTCCTGCTTTGTTGAAGTGCTGTTAAGGGGTGGGCAGCGAGTTGTGTTCCAAGGGGAAGGGGGGAGCAGTAAGACTGAGTTGTGTTCAGAGGGGGAGCGCAGCGGGCGGGGCTGTCTTTGGGTTGTCAGAGAGCAAAACAGGAAAGAGGCAAAAGAGCTCTTTCGAGATTTACGATAGTGCCTCAGTAATATTATTATTTTGTATATATTTATATTGTGTAAGGTCTTAAACTGTAAAGTGCCTTGAGATAACCCTGTATTGATTATGTGCTATTTAAATAAGCTGAACTGAACTGAATTTAAATTTAGTAGTAAGCAGTAATTAGTAGTTTAGTAGTAGGATTTTTATAGGATAGTGTCCAGTCCAGCAGACAGATATAATACAGATCATTGATGTTGTTTCCTGTTTTTGCCAGAATTAAGTGTAAGACTTTGTGTTACATTATAAGTAGTTTTTAAAATAACTGAGTTTTTATTATTTATTATTATAACTAATATGTAACATATGAATTGTTGTTTATCAGCATCAAGACCTGTAATAAATTCAGTTTTGCTTCTGCTACAAAAAGAACATTTAAACAATTCAGATATTTTTGTTTTTTAAATTTGTGTTTGCTTCAGTGGCAGGGCTTCCAGTTTCCATGGTGCAGAGAAAGCGGGCAGTGCGGCGAAATTGCCATGGTGACGGTTCTGGTGATGACAATATAGACCTGGACGTGATGCTGGTGGAGCGACTGAGCGCGCTCGAAGACTTTATGACACGGCAGGGCCTCGACATATGAGCTTTGGCATCACTTCCTGTCTCAAGGCCAAATAAACATGAGCTAATGATACACCCACTAACCACTGCGTTACCATCGAAATGCTGTTGTCAAGACAGTCAAGAGGAGCGGTGTTTGTTTTTGTTTAAATTTCAGTGTTTTTTATTTCTAACTTTTTACAGGGTAGGCTGTGTAAACTGTGAATTTTTATAAATACTTTTTACAGTGTGGAATAGAACAGATAACCTGTTGGGAGGCCACATCCTTACCAGGTGACAGGTGTGTTTATTTTTTAACTGTTGCCTTCACTGTCTCCTCACTGTAATACTCCATAGTACTCACAGAGCTCTAGTATATTGACAGTACTCTGTAGTACAGTAACAATAATCCAGTGCCGTTGCAGTACAGTGTAGTACTACCCACCCACAGGAGTATTTGTATTATTTGAAAGTAATATATACTGTATATCTGCTAAAAAAAAAAAAGTTTGTATTTTTGGAACAATTTGTTTCTGCTCAGTGAAGCTTTAGGTTTTTACTGTGTTTAAAAGCTGATTTTAAACTGTCTGAATGTTAAAATATTTAAAATCTGAATGGAGTTTTGTGAAATCAGCTCAGTATAAAGTTTTTCACTGTGAAAAAGTGTAAATATACAGATTTTAAAAGTAATAAAAAGCAGCAAGTTATATATTAAAACTCACCTGGTTGTAGTTGTACAGGCTTGTGGATTGTGTCTAGACACTGGATGTTTCAGAACAGCAGACAGTTTATCACTGTCTGTATGATGAATGAAACAAATTAGATTAGATTCAACTTTATTGTCATTACACATGTACAAGTACAGGGCAACGAAATGCAGAAATCCACAAATCCTGTGTGTTGTGGTAAAAGTCACTAAACACAACAACAAATGTTTAAAATAACTGGTGACAGGATGTTCAGACTGAAACTGGTGTAAAATACAATCGTATCATGAAGTGCTGCACATTTAAATTTAAAGTAAATTTGAATTAACTTTAGATATGAAGCCAGACTGATTTGGTTTGTATCTTACAGTAATTGTCGCAGGATGTATCCTCAGAGCGAGGTTTTTTATGTCAAGTATTTTTACACTATAGTTGTCACGCTAGTACTCGAAGCCAAAGATAAAATATTGTGCAAGCACAGACTGGAAACCTGCTGAGGATTCACGTTTTTATCAAAGATTTACTAAATGAAAATAATTTTATTGAATTATTTACTAACCTGCAGCAAATTTACACATTTTATTAAGTTAAACTGATTAAACCGTTTGGAAGCTTTTGTTTTGAAAATCCCGTACAGGAAGTGTTTCGTGTTGACGTGAGACAGGAAGTCCACGTCAGTGCAGAGAGCAGACCTGAAGTTGACCCGTTTTACTTCGAACCCGGGTTCATCCAAACCGTTTCAGACCCATCATGGCAGACGAGGCCACGCGCCGGGCGGTGTCTCAGATCCCGCTGCTGAAGACGCACGCGGGGCCGCGGGACCGCGCCCTGTGGCCGCAGCGGCTGAAGGAGGAGTACCAGGCGCTGATCCGGTTCGTGGAGCAGAACAAGGCCGGCGACAACGACTGGTTCCGCCTCGAGTCCAACGCAGATGGGACGCGTTGGACCGGAACGTGCTGGTTCATCCACGAGCTGCTGCGCTACGAGTTCCGGTTGGAGTTCGACATCCCGGTGACGTACCCGGACACCGCGCCCGAGGTGGCGGTCCCGGAGCTGGACGGGAAGACCGCCAAGATGTACCGCGGCGGGAAGATCTGCCTGACCGAACACTTCGCTCCTCTCTGGGCCCGCAACGCGCCACGCTTCGGCCTGGCGCACCTGATGGCGCTGGGACTAGGACCGTGGCTCGCAGTGGAGATTCCGGACCTGATCAGCAAGGGACTCGTGGTCCACAAGGAGCTGCAGCGCGAGGCGGCGGCGGAGTGACGCTTAGGACGAAAACGTGAAACGGACTCGGAGAACCGTTCCTGTCAGTTAAAAATGAGGAGAAAATGAACAGAGTCTGGTGGAGCGGTCTTTGACACAGATATCACAAACTGTCATCGCAGCTACAAACTTACGGCAAACTTCAGAGTTAAATTGAGGAAGAAATGAATGAAGTCTGGTGGAAAATAAAATCACTGGAAACTGAGTGAGATTTCAGAGTAAAATGATTAAAGAAATGAACAGAGTCTGGTGGAGAGGTCACTGATTGTTATTCTGTGTTACAGTGAGATAGTCATGGGGATGTGGACTAAAATTAGAAACGGTAAATAATTTAATAAAGTTTTGATTGATGAGATTTCATTTAGATGGAAAACACAGTGCTTACATAATCCTGGTTCTTTGAGTGAAGGGTCTATCTCCATACGTATGGGGAATAACCCCATGTGGTCAGGGCGCGTGGATAATTCTTTAAAACACACCAGCTTGTCCGGTCACATCTCTCCCATAACTTATAAAGCAGCAATGATAGTTTGATCAGAACCAGTCACCTGGTGGAGCTGGAGAGAGTCTCTTCACTCAGAGAACCAGGGTTACAAACATGAGACTAGTGTTCTCTGTTCTCCGCCTCACAGCCGTTCTGTGACTGGTTCAGATGCTGCAGGAAATGTTGTTACAGACCTAAGTTTAGTTTGGTTCAGAGAAAAAAGTGAAAGTTGCACAGAGTCTGGTGAGGAGCGCAGAAACACAAATATTGGACTGCAAATACTTAATGAAAATGCAGAACTGAGTAAAAGTAAAAACCTGTGGAGTTTCCACTGAAAAACTGAAAATCAAACACTATTTCATTAAGTGTTGATAATAATCAGATTAATTTTGATGTTCAGGTGTTGATTTCAGGACAAAATGCTGAGAATTAAATGTGAAGTTTTAACTGATGAGTTTTAATAATGATCAATATTTAAGTTCTAATAACTGAACGATATATTTCTGCAACATGTTTTTAGAACATATCACTGTCATAAAATCACAAAGATTGACGGCACTGGAACGTGTTTATCATTTTCAATTATAAAAAAAACTAATCACCAAAGTTTAACTTCTGGAACAAAAACATGAACTGTTATGAAATTATTACTGGTATAATGGGGCTGGACGACTGCCCCACTGAAAGTCCTGGAACATGTGACTGACAGGTGTTACTACCAGGTGTTGCCCAGGTGTGTCCTGTCAGTGGCAACTGGACTCACTTGAAGTTCTTGAAGATTTTTCTAAAAGGTTTCATCAGTTCAGTGTTGGTGTGTTTACGTGCAGTTAAATATTCAGGTCACAGTCTGATTCCTTCACTTTACCTGTAAACAGGAAATGTGGTTTCTGTGATCGGGGTAGTGGATCAGGGAAACCTGATTTCTCCAGGTAGATTTCTCCTATCTCTCTAAATGATCACTCTTGGTTTTAGTCTTGGGTTTTACCAGTGGAGACGGTGTTTGTTGTTACAAAGGAACAATCAACATGAAAACCAGAGAACTGTCTGTGGGAGGAAAGAGAGAAAAACAAGCAGCACTGTAGGAGAGACGACACAAACACTGAGCTCTGTGAAGAAAAACCCAACAACACCTATTGGAGACATCAGCAACAACCTGCAGAGATCCAGAGACCAAATCACAAGATGAAAACCTCTCATCAGCAGAAAATCTGGTTGGAACTTACAGAAACTTACAGAGATGATCCACTAATGTTTTATAGACTGATGAGACCAAGATAAACTGTGATTGAAAGACCAAAAACAGGAAAAGATCTGCTCATGATCAAAACTATACAAACTTGTATGTGAAGCTTGGTGGAGGTGGGATCATGGCTGCTTCTGGAACAAGTCACTGATCTTTACCGATGATCTAAGTCATGGTGGAAACAGCAGGATGAAGTCAGAGGTGGACAGAAACGTATCTAATGATTTACAGAGAAATTCACTAAAACTAATTCATCGTGCAGGAAGACACGGCCCGGTTACATGCAAACTAAAAATCTGATCACTTTCCTATTTCTTTTGTTATTGGAATATTAAACGATCATGTAAACAGCATGACCTGATCAGCTTTATCAGATAACAGCTGTTAAAAAAATGAAATAAATCAGATTAACACATATACATGCACAAAGACATTTGAGTATTGGGGAGAAATCCAGGTGTCTTTCTCTGCTTTCACATAATCAGATAATTGTTGTTACAAACGGGGCAGATGTTTCCATATGAAAGCCAACTGCTGTTTTCTTTTCATGGAGCATAAACGAAGGACAGCAGCAGTGTGTAGCTTATTTTACAGCCTATTAACTCCCACATTAGACCATAGACGTTTCCATGTTCTACAAGACCAGATGTTTTGAAAATAAGAGGACGAGTTTTATATTGCTACGTACGTGCATACTCTGAAAGAAATCCGATGATGGACTGAAATATGTAAACCTGGGTTTTTCAATTATTGCATTTCTGAAGTATATCTGATTATTCCCAGTCAGGGTATATACATAAATCCTGAAGCTGAATTTAATACTTTTTAATACCTTTTTCAGTGAGCTGCAACTGTTTTAATCAACAACCTTTCTAACTTTTGAACTGATTTTCAGATTTATACACTCTTTTCCATTACAACACAATTTAAAAAGTCAACTGAATAGATTGAGAGACTGATTTGAAAATATCTTTTATCATATCACCATAACTGATACTATCAACAAGCTGTTTTTGAAGAACAGGGGCTAATCCAAATCTGATGACGTACCCACTTACAGTGTCTAGACACCACAGAACCTCCACACGCAGTGTTGGTGTTCAGCCAGTCAGTACAGTGAAGTTTATTCTCAATAAATGAATAATGAAAAAGATGCAACTGCCTAAAAATATCAAGGCTGTTGCAGATATTGGAGTCCATTAAAATAATTATTCAGGTGCTGCAGTTAGTCTCCACCGACTGTAAGACCTCAAGGCATGATGGGATGAGACACTTATAGTCTCTAAATTCTGCACTGATGTTTCAGCCCTGACAGTCTAAAAATCTGACATATCAATAATCAAAGTGTATGTCTTGTGTTTCCAACGTTTCCCCTACCATTATATTAGGAAGGTTCCCTGCCCACAGAGATCAAAACAACAACAACGAGTAGCAGATGAGACACTACGTACAAGAAAGGCACAGCAGGGTGCTGCACTGCAAACTTTCAAAAACTAAACAGCTAAACGGAAATACTATGAATTTATGTCTACTGAAGTAGATCATACAGTATCCAAACAGTCAGTGGACAGTGATACTCATTAAATTACACAAGGAATCAGTGACTTAGCTTAGGATAATAATAATCAGCTTTATTGTCATTGATCACATTTACATGCTACAATGAAATCTGACTTCTGCATTTAACCCATCACCCCTTGGGGGGAGCAGTGGGGGACACACCTGGTATGGGGGATGGGCTGGGAGTCTGGGCTGAGATTCGATCCCGCCACCTTCTGCATCCCAGTCTGATGCTTATCCCATTGAGCTACCAGGCCACTTAGTGTTAATTAATAATGTCAACGTAATACAAGGAACATGTAAGTTAGTGTATTTTTTTTAATTTAATGCAATACACACAAAGTACTACAGTAAAGTAGAAAAGTTGACATTCTTCTCAAGACTCTTTAAGACATGAAGCCAATGCACAGTCTAAAATGAAGGATTCAAGTACCAGGATTTATTATTTAAAAAATAATAAATGCAGCCTTTAAACAAAGACATCATGAATTTAATTATATCATAATAATTATTGATACTGACTGCTTTAAAAAAATTATCATGACAATTTTTTTGCTGTATCATCCATCCCAGTCCTATGATGATAATAATAATAATTTAGGTATTAATAATATCAATAATCATATTGTGACAGCATTAATGAGGTTATTTCCAAATTAACTTTTTCCACTTTGTCATTTTCAATTCAGTAAACTTGAATAAGCTCCGCCCACTCATCTGGAGGCCACACCCCGTTCTCCAGGACATTACTAGGTGACGATTTCCAGTCCCAGCTCATTACCGGAACACCCCAGGAAGCGCCGTAGTTCGCCGTCACATAGTCAAGTGTTTCACATGGAACACGAACCTTCAGCTCAAGAAGCTCCGCCCAGCAGAGTGAAAACCGTGGAAAGACATATCTGACAAAAAAAGACAGAAATTTATTTGCAAACACAAACCTGATGTTTACTATTCTCCTCTGATCTCTGTATCACGCTCGGAGTTCTACACCGATGTGCGCACACACTCAGACACGCAGAGCGCACGTCGCAAAATCTGTCAAAAAATTGTTTTTTAAACACAGTTGTTAATTTGACTGCTGTCATTTAAAGAAACACATGAACGTCATGATTCCTTTAAGTGTTT
>JAUBNQ010000004.1:46627-56796 GCA_032353495.1 Ctenopoma kingsleyae | reverse complement strand
GTAAAGGATTTCAATCTGTACTTTTACTTTTACCAGAGTCTTTTTTCACACAAGTATCTGTACTTCTACTTAAGTAGGGAATGTGAGTACTTTTGACACCTCTGACACGACACGTCCCCACTGTGGGTTGCTGTTGATAATGTTAACATTCTGGGTAACATTTGTAATGAGGGGAATCTCTCAGCTTCCTGCCTGATGAGAATTGGTCACGATACCATCCTCAGCACTAGCTAACTCAGAGCTGGTGGTAATGTTGGCCTGGGTGCCAGCCCCCCTTAAGCTGCCAAAGATGTCACCCTCGGTACTGGCAGATCCAGAGCCCCTGATGGTATTTGCCACAGTGTCAGACAGTCCACTGCCCCCGGTGGTGTTGACCATAGTGTTGCTCCACCAAAAGCTGTTTACAGAAATGTGTACCGGAGAGGTGGCCAGCACTGACAAACTGGGTGCCCCCCCAATTTGAGGATTGTCCAAAAAACTACAAAACAGCAGATACTGACTTCTGACAGTTACCTGATGGAATTAGTTTTACCCTGTTAGTTATTCTGTTTTTAACTTATGTATAAATAAAACATTAGAACTGTCCAGTCCAGTCTCCAATGAACAACTTTTTTTGGAGAACCATAACCTGGACCAGTGAGATTCTTCACAGACACTGTATAAATAAAGTTAATCTTATTATAAATAACACAATGTTTATTTATATGTAGATGCTGAACAGACCTGGTCAGTAAGTGACCTGTGTTTCGGAGTGTGCTACCTGTTGTAGGCCCCGGCGTGACGTCCATAGTCGAGCAGTTTGAAGGGGGCAAAGTTTCCGTCTATGTTCCCTTTGAGGCGTACTGGTCCGTGCCACAAGTAGTTCCCACTGCGCTCGTACAGGAACACCACCTGGACAAAATACTGACGTTATATAAAACAACCTTCGCAAAGCAAACACCTGAGACAATACACACCTGAAACACCTAAAACATGCCACATAACTTTGGTGCCACCAACCTGGATGATGTAACCATGGAGGCGAAACAGGAAGTGCAGGGGGATCTGCTCTCCTGACAGGGTGTCCAGACTGGCCAGCCGTGGGTCGTCTCCTCGCAGCTCCAGTAGCTCAAAGCCTTTATGCTCAGCGGCTGACAGGAAACCAGGCTGACCACAGAAACAAAAGTCTCACAATTAAGCATAAATTGTACAAAAATAGAAACAAGTACAAATCAAATCAGTTCTGTAATTTTTCACTGTGGAAGTGGAAGTCGCACTCACATCAGACTTCCAGGCACTGGCAAACAGAGCGAAAGACACAACTGGTCGGCCGGTGCACAAGAAACTGCAGTGTGGCTCGTGCACCAGCCAATCACGCTGCCGCACGGCATCGTGGGAAAGCAGCGTGAACACAGCAGTGTCTGCAAGAAACACTGGCAGCCGGAAACGTTGCGCTAACACCAGGAAAGTCTTGATTGTCTGCTGCAGAGACACAACAACAGGGTGGGAATTGCAGGAATATCTCAGTGCTAAAAGGGAGGCTATCAGCCAGTGACTCACCCATTGGACATCAGTGGCGGTCAGGTGACCTGCTCGGCTCAGAATGTGAGGGCCAGGCTGCAGGAGAAAAGCATGTTGGGTAGTAAAAAAAATAAAATGTGATAAAGAGCAGATATGCTAATTACTTATCTTCTTGTTGTTTACAGTATTTTGTTGCTGGTTATTTTTTATGTATTCTCTCATTCACACAGATGTATTCTGTAAACAACACTATTTTACATAAAACTATAAAACCATTTTCTTCACTGTCTTTTAATGTTAGCTTAAGAGAATGATTACTTATTTTGATATTGTAGATCAAATTCCACATGTTCGTAACAGTAAAATATTCCAAGATAACTTTTCGCCTGTGAAATATTATTATTCATTGTTTGATGTTGGCATTTTCCCCCTTTAGAACAAAAGTCTGTTTTCCATTATGTGAACTGGTCGGTACAGGACAGAGTCCAATAAGGGTCCCACAGTCTCCTTTCTAGTGATGGGTTGTTCGAGAACGAGCCGGCTCTAAGAGCTGATGCTTTGTCGAGAGCCAGAAGAGCCGACTCCTGTCCAGGAGAGTCGAATCTTCAGCTGCTCTGCTGAGAATCCATGCAGGCAGGGGTGGGACTTTATTTTGATGGGCACACTATGCGGCCAATGCAAAGTCAGACTAGGATCATACCATTATGTGAAATAAGGAAGGGGGCAGACGCTCAGAAGACAGTGTAGTGGTACAGGCCAGGTACACTGAACAACGACGAGACTTAAATATTAAAAATTTAATAAATTAGCAAAATTTCTGAATGCCAACCTGCAGTAAAGACATTTACTGTATATAGAGTCATAATGTTAAGACTTTGGCCTTTATTTATTTGATTGGTTTATTGTTGTTCTGTGTTCAGTTGTTCAGTTAAAGGTTTGATTATAATGTTAAAGAGTAACTAAGTTTTTTTTTCTAATATATAAAAAAGCATTTAAAAAAAAGACATTTATGTAAACACAATCCAAAAATAAATAAATTATATATATTGCTTACCAACACACAAACCATTCATTATTGCTAAATTAGGCTAAAATAGAAGCCTCCGTGTGATACTAGATGAAGAGCCACTTGGGAGCCGTAAGAGCCGGCTCTTCTAAGGGAACCGAGCCAAAAGAGCCGAAGCTTTGCAAAGAGCCGGACTTCCCATCGCTACTCCTTTCTCCTCAGACTCCTGAGGCAGTTTCAAGGTGTCAACCCTAAACTGTTTATAGCAGCAGAAAACACAGCGTCCTCTACTGATTCAGATCAGTCACACATTTACCACATATGGTAAGTATGTGACATCTGACCCGGGCCGACCCAAGTCCAATCCCGCCCCGTTCCGACCTCTGCAGACAGAAACACTTGGCCTGAAGTTTGTATTTTTTCTGTTCAGGGTGAATTTACAGTTTAATATTCAACTGAAAAAAACGTTTAAATTCTCTACAAAAATACAGTTTTACAGTGACGTTATGCCTCACCTTGCTTACGTACTTCCGGTAGTAGTACAGCTGGAACAGCAGAAACACCGAGCTGCTGACGATCAGCAGAGACAACACGAGTGTCCGGTTCACACGAGGCATCCGGTAATCCTGCACGTTCACCCGGTCCTCATGGCGTCACCGCAGGAGCTCCAGGCTCGGGATTAACGGCGCGAAAAAGGTCACAGTGGCGCTAAAATCACCGAGCCGCTAGATCTGCCGCCATCTTTAAAAAGCTTGTAGAGAAAGACGCTTCCTGTTGGGATTTTCACAGTAAAAGCCTCTGAGGACCTCCGCAGTAAAAGCCCGACTCCAAGTGATGACGAAATAATCAAAACAATTTTAAAACCGTAAGGAGTTAATTAAGCAAACTAAATAAATAATAAATTAAAGATAAATAAAATACAAATTGTATAGAGTAGTTAGGTATTTTATTTCTGGCCCATGGATTTAGACACCAATTATTATTCTATCTTTGTACAGTTCTCAATTAAAGGACAGTAGAAAACAAAATGAAACTATATCATTCAGAGAACACACTGAATCGGCTCACAGCCTTCTATTTTAAGCAAACACAGATTATCTGAACACAGAAATGTTATTTTTTCATTATTTAAAGAAACTTTACATAAGAAACTCCACCTCACTGCTTAGAATAACAGCAGGGAAACTGTGTGTTTTTTGTGAAATGCTGTGTGTTGTCAACAGAGCAGAAAAGTGATTACGGCACCTCAGGCTCCTGTAGTTAGATAGAGACCACCACGGTTGTTTTCAGACTGTGAGTCATTAGTCTTTGAGCTGGGCTGCTCTGGGTGCAAATATGCCCCCCATTTGCTTTTAAATCACTACGAAGGAGCAATAAAATTAATCTAGGATGTGCTTATGAAAAATGATTTGGGTTCTGAGCAGGGCTGTAGTACTCGAATCTGGACTTTCTCCTGTCTCTGACTCTGGTATTTGATTCAGACTTGACCACTGAACTCCCAAAATGTTTTAGTAGGACTTGACCGAGTCCAATACTTTTTACTTCCCTGAAATAATGTTTGTCCTTCTTTCCTTCCTTTCACTGTCAAAACAAACTTTGAGGGAACTTGTTCATATCCATCATTCAGATATCAGAATGCAAAGCCGCACTTCAGTTTTATGACTTTAAAGTGAAAAGACTATATTTACCTGAGTTGATCCTACAGTGTGGATACACTACAATTTTTCATCATCATAAATACAGTGAAATTAAGTGAGTTAATAACTAACTAATAAAATAATAAAAACAATAACATATGCTTTATTATAGCACTATTTATTACGTATTAACTGTTAATTTTATATATTGTGGAAAACCCAACGGTCCCATTTGAGCAGCACTAGGCAACAGTGGAGAGGAAAAACTCCTTTTAACAGAAGAAACCTCCAGCAGAACCAGGCTCAGGATGGGCGGCCATCTGCCTCGACAGGTAGGGGTGAGTGGACAGAGGAGAGAGAAAAGAACAACAGGGAACAGAGATCAAAACAACACTAAGGAGCAGCAGACGAGACACTGGGCAGGTTGGCAGGACCAGGATCTACAGCTCTGAAAACACACATGATGAACACGTATGATGAAGTATATCTGTGAAGATTCTCAGTCATCCAGGTCATGGTTATCTAAAAAAAAAAGGTTGTTTTTTTTTCCAATAGCAACTGGACTTTTTTTAGTTCCTTGACTACTCCTACCAGTCAGTCAGACTTGAGGGATCCCTCTGGAATGGAGGGTGAAACCTAGTCAAGGAACTAAAACTAGTCCAGTTGCTATTGCTTTTGTACAGTGTCCTTGAGTGTTATGAAAGGCGCTTATAAATAAAATGTATTATTATTATTATTATTATATTATTGGAAAAAAAAACTTTTTTTTTTTAGTATGATGAAATATTTAATGCAGTAAAGTTGACGTCGCTGGTGCAGTGACACACAAACACAGCATGATTAAGTGTTAATGGAGTATTTAATGCAGTATAGTTTGCAGTGCTGGTACAGGGACACACAGACACAGTATGATGAAGTATTTAATGCAGTATAGTTGACGTCGCTGGGAACAGTCACACGGACGCAGAAACAAGATGGCGGACCGCCGCAGCTCCACTTTCTCCACAACAAAAAGGCCGAGCTAAAACTTCTGTCGGACTTTGTTAAAGTCCAGTTTTGCCACTCGGCTCGGACACATGAGACGCCTCCGCCGCCTGTAACGGGTCGTTTACCGGTGGTGTGTGTTTCGCCGGTGATGTTCCCGTGAATCTGCGGCGGTCTGAAGCGGACTTTAGACGTTTTCACCGGAACGGTAAGAACGGCTGTGCGCCTAACGTTAGCTTAGCCCCGAGCTACTTTGTTTTGGTTGGGTGCTGGTGTTCGGAGGCGTCTGTGGACTGATCTGTGACGGTCACCGAGATTAATTGGCCTATTAAAAAGGATAGTGGGTTCAACATGCTGACATAAAGGGGGGTTCTGTTGTTATTTAGGGATAAGATGATAAAATAACGGTCAGTGTTAGCCCTACTGTAGCTAACAGCTTAGCTAAAAGTTAGCCTTAGTAACAGAGCCGCTGCTATTGTCACAAATACAGTTACTGCGTGTACTAATATGGTACTGCAAACACTGCCAGCTGTTACTCCTTAATATTACTCATAGTCTGTGGTTACTGTTTAGTATCCCTAATAGCACCCACCGTTACTGCACAGTAATACTACTGCCTACTGCTATTATGGAGTACTATTAATATTACTTACTGTTACTGCACAGTAGTGCTGCTATGGAGTATTAGTAATTCTGCCCACTGTTACTGCTCAGTACTGTAATACTGCCTGTTGTTACTGCACAATCCTGCTAATACTGTTTAGGCCGCGCTTCTCTCCTTGAGGGTTTTCATACGTAACTTGTATGTCTAATTATGTGACCGGCTCTCATTCAACATTCAAAAACTTTATTAATCCCAGAGGAAAGTTGTTTGTTTATTTATAGCTGCTGTGTGTTCAAAGGAAAGAAAAGAACCATAACCAGTAAAGGTCTACACCAACACTTACACATAATAACATCAATACAAAAAAGTCAGAACAAAGAAAATGATGAAGATGATTAAGGTTGTTGTCAGTCCTCCCCAGTTCGTACAGTTTTATGGCCACAGGCAGAAATGAGGATTGTCCAGGATTGAGAGGAGTTTGGACAGAATCCTCCTCTCAACCACTATGTGTAGAGGATCCAGCTCCACACCCAGAACAGATTCTGTTAGTGTCAGCTACCTTCATGTTGCTGCTCCAGCAGACCACTGCAAAGAAAATTATACGAGACGCCACAGACTCCTAAAAGATCTGCAGCATGGTGCTGCAGATGTTAAAGGACCTCAACCCCCTCCTGTCTCCTTATCAGTGACGATGGGATTTTGAGACCAAGTCCTGTGTTTCTGTCTAAAATAACATCTCCTTTAAATCCAGAGTCATTACGTTGGGGGGTGGTGACGTCCACCCAACAAAAACAAGGAGGAGGAAGAATGTCATTGTCATTTCTATGTACGGGACACGTCTGACTTTTATTTGACTCGCTCTGTGTTGGTAGTGTTTAACGACCAGCAGATCGCTGTTGTGTCCAAAACTGTCCAATTGAAAGTCATGTAAAATACATTTTTAAATCCCGTTATTTGCACTGAAATTAAACAGTTTAAATAAATTAGCTTTCATACTAAATTTGACACAAATTGTAGTTTAAAGTTTTTCCTTCCAAATATGAACATGTTTAGTGGGAGTTTTTTATTTTTTCTGTTAATGCACAAAAATTTAATTATTCATAAAAATGATTCAGACTGATCATTATTGAAATACATTTAGCTAGAATGATGTTTAAAACATAAATCAGGTGGCATGTATTATTTGGTAACAAAAATAGTGATGTTTTTCTCTCTTTAAACATTTACACAGCACTATGTGATCTAACAGGAATTTAAAGGGTTAAAATTCTGAATTTGAATGAAAGTTTGTTTTTCATGACCAGAACTGATGTAAATTTAAAAAAGCAAGTTGGTGAAAGTGGAAAAATATTTTAATATATATTAATTTATAGCATTTTGGAGGAGGTACAAACACGGTGAGTGGGAGTTTTATTGATTTAGCTTTTCCTGCACAAAAATAACATATATACATAATGATCAGTATTGTTGTTAATCGTTATAATATATCAGACTGCTATTAATAGTACAAAATAACCCAGTAGCACTGAAAATATAGAAAATTGTCATTTTTTGAGGTTGTTTTCCAACAAGTGCTTTATGCAAACAAACTGGAGGGTTGAAGGGTTAAAAAGTTAAATAGGATATTTAATACATATGACAAGAGCTGATGTTAGTTAACATAGTGAAAGATTACATTACATATTAGGTAAACATTATGCAGAAATATAAAATTTAAGATTGAACAAAATCAATTCTTTCACACTTTTAAATGAATCACATCAAATCATTGTTTCTTTCAAGATCCCCCCCCATCTGAAAAGACTTTCTTGTTCTTTATCAAAAAAATTTCCAGCTCTAAATTAAGCTTCAATTTCAAATCAGTGTAAATGTTATTAATTCGTGGCCTCAGATGTGAAGCTGCTGACTCTCACCCAGCTGCTTCACACTCGGCTGCAAACTGCACCAGCGCCTGCTGAAGGTCACAGTATGATGAAGCGGAAGAACCACAGCATCTGCAAAGTGCTGGGAATCAATTCTGAGTTCCCCAAACCAAATGCTCTCCTCCCCCCGGTTTTATTTCTTACAATGAAACACCGAAAACTGACTCTTGGTGTTTTATGACGGTGTGTGTGTGTGTGTGTGTGTGTGTGTGTGTGTCTCCGATGTCTGTGTAGAATTAACCTCTGTAAATCACATAGATCTGAGGCTGCTTTAATTTAACCTTTTAGTGTCACAGTGAAACAATGATGGTTTCCTGAATGTCTACGATTCACTGCAAACAGGAGCTCTGATTAATTTAGATTCTTTAACCAGTTTGAATCAGCTCACTGACACAACAGTAATGCTCTGCTTAATCCAGAATAAGGATAAAGAGGATCTGAGCACCAACAAGTATTGATCAGCATTGACTAGAACTGCATTTACACTGGACTCTGCACTGCTTTGTGTATTATTGTGTGTGTCTGTCTCAATAACCCGGTCAGTCTTCCTGCTGCAGCTGCTGCAAAGCATGCTGGGAGCAGCAGAGGGAGGAGGCTGCCCCCCTCTCCTCTGCTTGTCTCTGGCTGTTGATAGGTTGCTTGTTCGCCCAGCTGACTGTGAGACAGATAGAGAGAGAGAGAGAGAGGGTGGAGGTGATGGAGGCAACAGCGATGGGGTGAGCTGCCATTTTCCCTTCCTTTATCCATCCTTTATTTATTTCTTCATGTTCATCTGTCTGTTGTTTTAATCAGTGATAGATGGATTAATGTTGGAGAGGTTGCAGGAGAGGAGGAGGAGGAGGAGGAGGAGATGAGCGGGGGCAGTCCTTCATTGTCTGTTGTTCTCTGCTGGGTTTTCTTCTTCGGAGGATTTAATGTGATCTCTGATGGACTGTGTGTGTGTGTGGAGGGGGGGGGGTCGTAGAGGGATGGAGAAGGAGGCAGGGAGGGAGGGAGAGGATAAATGGTGAGTGGGGGGAGGGAGGGATGATGGAGAGAGTAGAGAGGAGGGAGATAAAATGGCCGACCAGCGATGGAGGAGAGGCTGTGAGCTGATCATCATACTACTGCAGTAATACCCCACTGTACTGCAGTGCTATTACTCTGTACTGCAGTACAGCACATTAGTACTGAGTAACTGCTGAGTCCAGACTGTCATCCTACCTGGTTGGACCTGGTAACGTGTACATGTCACTGCAGGCAATTAAATTAGCAGAGTGGTACCAGGGTCATCATGTCGGATAAATATCATAATTTGAAATACAATAATTTAACAGAAGAAAGCTGGACTTGATCTAAAATTCAAAACTCTGGACTGCTGTTAATTGAATGAAATCAATTAATGTAGTGCAAAGAGCAAGTTAGAGAGAGGAAAAACTCCCTTTAATGGAAGAAACCTCCAGCAGAACCAGTCTCAGGGTGTGCAGTCATCTGCCTCGGTTGGTTGGAATGAGAGGACAGAGGAGAGAGAAAAGAACAGCAGGTAAGAGAGATCACAGACGAGCAGCATACATACACATACCTTAAAAGATTAAAATTGTAAATAATACTAATACTGACATTCACACATGTACAAAAATAAAATAATAACAATTATTATTAGGGCTGCACGATTTGGGAAAAAAGTCGTATTGCAATTATTGAGATCAATATTGCGATATGTGATATGATAAAACAATCTCCACTGTCGCCTAGTGCCTGCTCAAGTGTGTGTGTGTGTGTGTGTGTGTATACTCGCAACATGACTTTTTTTCCCAAATCGTGCATCCCTAGTATATAAATAATGACCAGGTGAAGCCTGTGTCCACTTATTAAGCTCGACTGTTTTGATAATGTTGGTACTGTTGGTCGTGATAACGTCCTGACACTCTTCACAGAGTCCCTCTCATGCTCTTCTCACTGGTCAAATATCACATTTAGCGACGATAGTTATGGAGTCAGCGATTTCTTATATCTCTGTACAGACTTATGGTGTGACACACATACATGGGTTATATTATGTTTTATTCAGCTTTCAAGTTATTTATTTTAGCTACCAGTGTCTGTTACAGAAAATATTTTATGCAACTTAAGATAACAAAACTGAACAGCCAATCTCACTTTAGTCAGGTGGTAATACAGTATGAGCAAAGTGAGAATTATATACAAATAAAGTTGAATTGAATTAAATTCAGTTTTATTTATATAACGCAAAATCACAACATAAGTCATCTCAGGGCACTTTACAGTGTAAGGTTTAAGACCGTACACAAAATCTCTCTCTCTCTCTCTCTCTAGATATATATAGAGAGAGATATATATATATATAGAGAGAGAGAGAGAGAGAGAGATATAGAGATATATAGAGCAGTGGAGAAGCTGCAGAGAGGCGTGTAAGACTGCGACTCTGCGTCCTGGGCTCTCTGGGATATCAGGGTTTAGGAGGTCTAATAAACTCGGCCATATTTCTGGATATAAGAGCTGCACCATCCAAAGTG
>JAUBNQ010000004.1:23014-36407 GCA_032353495.1 Ctenopoma kingsleyae | reverse complement strand
AAAAGAAGGGGGCCAAGGACAGAGCCTTGTGGAACCCCTGTGGTTACCTTGGAGAGTGTAGATGTCTCACCTCCCCACGATACCTGGAAGGACCCGTCTTGAAGATAGGAGGTGAACCAATTAAGTACGGTTCCTGTAATTCCTAAATCTGACAGCGTGGTGAGAAGAACTTGGGGTGACTTGTCTGGAGGAGCTTGGACACGTCCGAATCCGAGAGCAGAGTAAAGGTAGACAGTTTTCTAGTTTCAGGGGTAGCAGAGAGGTGGCATCTGGGGTTAGGGGGTGAGAATTGTTTGCTAATGGCAGACACCTTCTCTGTGAAGAAGGTCGCAAAGTCTTCAGGTGAGAGAGAGGTAGAGGGGGGAGGTGGGGGAGGGTTCAAGAGGCGGTTGAGGGTAGAAAATAGTTTGCGAGTGTCTGTGCAGTTGCTTACCTTGTCCCAGAAGTATCTAATTTTGGTTGTGCTGACAGCAGCAGAGAAAGATGTTAAGATAGATTTATACTTACTAAGGTCAACTGGGCACTTTCTTCCAACTCCTCTCAGCTGCTCTAAGATGAGTCCTATGGCGGCGAACCTCATCAGAGATCTACACAAGTCTTCACTTCTTCACTGTTTAAATTACTGTCGTTCAGCGTGTGGAGAATATTTCTTCTACCTCTCTGTCTTATTCTTCTTAAATGTCCTCCTCTCTACTTCTAACAGGTTTTACCGTAGGAGCTCTTTTAAGGGCCAACATTGTGAATATTTTTTATCTGTTTTAGGATCTAGCCTTTATTGGAAATTCTTAATTCATTCTTAAATATCTAGAAGAATTAAAATTTCATCACTAGGAACAGGTCTCAGGCTTAGGAGGCTTTGTAAATACAGTTTACAACGTTTATAGAAATGTTTTTGTTTTTTTTTTATTTCTTTTTTAGAAACAAAAACAAATATTCATTGTATTTGAAACATCTCAGTTGGTGTTTTTTTTTTTTCTACTACACCTTTTTATTTCACTGTGTGGTAGACAATAAAATATACATGCCTAAATTCCACTGTCTTAATAGGACATTTCAGTCTTTAGTGATTTGAATTAAATAATTAATACAGTACATACATAATTGGCATAGTGGCAGGCATAATGCAGATTTCATGAAATCCAGAGGGATTTACAGAAAACAGATTTTTCTATACCTGCTGTAGCATATTTCACACATTTTAAACAGAATTTTACTATAAAATAAGGTACATATTTTTAACTAATAAGTTGTTTCAATGCATTAAATATTTATATTGACATATTAGTAACAATAGAAATGTTATTCTTACCGTAACGTTTATCATAAATGGACAATATTTTGATACTTTTTCAGAGCAGTATGAACGTAGCTGGTGATAGTATATCTCTGTGTGTTAGTTCACTTTGCAGACGGACATGAGTCGGCGGCAGCTGGAGTTTGAGGCTCGTCAGATCCGTTCAGCAATGGAGGAGCAACTCGGCTCCTGCCAGGAGATGGAGAGGAGAGCTCAGGTAAGAACACACCTGGAGGTTGCGTCACCTGTCTGAACCTCTGATTCAGTTAGGATCACTATGGGAGGGTCAGCAGACAGGAACGTGCAGCAGACTTGCACTGATCCTGTGTGTGTGTGTTTGTTTTTCAGGCTCGTGTTTCTCGTATTCAGCAGATAGAGAAAGACATCCTGAAACTGGGATCCCGCCTACAGGTAACTCACCTGTCTGAAATGGTAACAGGTTATTCATCTAGGTATGTGAGGTCAATAACACCACCTCTCTCTCTCTCTCTCTCTCCAGGTGGAAGGAGCTCAGGGGATGAGCGACAGCAGCGGATTGGCTGGTGCTCAGGTGAATTTTTGTTTTATTCTCATTTCTTCATGGTTTTCTCTGTAAGCTCTTTTTGATCATTTTTTTCTCTGCTGCAGAGTTCCAGCGGCCGATTGGACCATGAGCCAGCCAATGAGACAAGCTACGCTGTGCCTCGACGAATCACCAGCCACCTGGGAACCAAGGTTAGTAGTTCTGCCCATCAACCTCCCCATGCATACTCCAACCCTAAAGTATTTTATTTTTGTATGTGTGTATTTTAACGATCAGTCATTATTTGCCTGTGTGATTTCCCCTCCACCCCCACCCCCCACACACACACACACTGTGACCTCACAGGTGGAGATGGTGTACAGCCTGCTGTCCATGCTGGGTACACACGATAAGGACGACATGTCTCGGACACTGCTCGCTATGTCGAGTTCTCAGGACTCATGCATCGCAATGCGTCAGTCTGGCTGTTTGCCGCTGCTCATCCAGCTGCTGCATGGCAATGACAAGGACTCCCTGTTACTAGGTAACGTGTTTTCACCTGCACAGGTAGCTCTGCCCCTCTCAGTTACTTATCTGTTAACAATTGTATTTCTCTCGCCGTCCAGGTAATTCCAGAGGCAGTAAGGAGGCTCGTGCGCGGGCATCGGCAGCACTGCACAACATTGTGCACAGTCAGCCGGATGATAAGAGGGGGCGCCGCGAGATCCGAGTCCTGCACCTGCTGGAGCAAGTGCGTCATTACTGTGAGGCCTGTTGGAGCTGGCAGGAGAACCATGAGAGGGGGGTCGACCAGGAGGACAACCCCAGTGAGTGATGCTGCACACCAATAAATCTGACATGATCCCCACCAATCAGGCGAGGCACACATGACCCAAACCTCTGGCATCACTATAAGCAAAATGTATAAACATGCAGTATTTGTAAATGGCGTACACTACCAGTCAAATGTTTTGACACATACATAAATGATTGATGAACAGTTTTTGAAAAAGAAGCTGATTTTTTAACATCAAATTCTAATCTGAAATACAGTGTAGACATTGTTAATATTAAAAATGACTATTGTATATAGAAATTGTCTTTTAAAGGAATATTTACATAAAAATACAGAGGCTTATAATCATCAAACATTAGTATTGTCTCCAAATAGCACATTATGTTTGCTAATGGAAGTTTATTAAATTTAAAAGATATAGAAGGAATAAAAGTTTATTCATTATAAAACAATTTTGCAATGATGGTAACACAGCTGAAGACATGCAGCTTTTCATGGAAAAGATCGTAAAGCCTATTTGTGTCTAAACTTTTGGTAGTGTACTACTACTTTTGGTAGTGTATAAACAGTACGAACAATTCCATAAATAGTGTCCAAATAACTGATGTGTATTCTGAACGTGCCAGTGCCGTCTCCGGTGGAGCATCAGATCTGTCCAGCCGTCTGTGTCCTCATGAAACTTTCCTTCGATGAAGAACACAGACACGCCATGAATGAACTTGGTGAGTCTGACACTAACAACTGGTTACTTTCTCGTTACTGGCTGCTTGCCGACTGACTACTGATTGATGAACTGCCTCACTCCATGGGTTATTTGTCCCCTGTAGGCGGGCTGCAGGCGGTGGCTGAGCTGCTGCAGGTGGATTGTGAGATGTTCGGTCTCAGCAGCGATCATTACAGCGTCACTCTGCGGCGATACGCTGGCATGGCACTCACCAATCTCACCTTTGGAGATGTGGCCAATAAGGTTGGGGCAAACTCCATCTACAACTTCATTCATTACTATCTTTTTAATGTTTCTGAAATGAGACAATGTAGAAATGATCCTCAGCTCTGATTTGTTATGTTTCAGGCTCAGGAACCAATTAAATCACATTGTTTGTTTATTTGCCATCAGGCCACATTATGCTCGATGAAGGGTTGCATGAGGGCGATGGTGGCTCAGCTAAAATCTGAGAGTGAAGACCTGCAACAGGTGAGTTCATCTGGTTGTTATTAATCAGGGTTTTTCCAGTAATTAGTTATTAAACGTTATTTATGAAAGTTTTGACAAGTTAATGTTTTCTGTTATTTAGGCAGAAATATTGGTTTTAAATACATTGATAGATTCAGGCTGTTAATAAACAAAACTACAATACTGTGTAAATCAATGACTGAATGTAACCACACCGGGGTCTGTGATGACAACCTCACTTGCCTGCAGGTTGTTTTCGCTTTTGCAAGTTTTGTGTTGTGTTTTCAGGTGATAGCGAGTGTTTTGAGGAACTTGTCGTGGCGTGCTGATGTCAACAGTAAGAAGACGTTGCGTGAAGTTGGCAGCGTGCGAGCACTGATGGGCTGTGCTCTTGAGGTCCAGAAGGTTCGGTTTGTTTTTAATTTTCTGAGTTTGTTGTGAATCTTCACCAGCAGTTCTTCATGGTTTTTATTCATCTCCACCAGGAGTCAACACTGAAGTCTGTACTGAGCGCACTCTGGAATCTGTCAGCCCACTGCACTGAGAACAAGGCAGATATCTGCGCTGTGGATGGCGCTTTGGCATTTTTGGTGGGAACATTGACTCATCGCAGTCACACCAATACGCTGGCTATCATCGAGAGTGGCGGAGGCATCCTGCGCAACGTGTCTAGCCTCATTGCCACCAATGAGGCACACAGGTAACTTTCCAAACCCTTCATATTTGATGATCCAGAAAATTACACACTGCAAGTCATTGTTAATCTTCTCCCTGTTGTCTTACAGGCAGATCCTACGTGAGCATGGCTGCTTGCCGACTCTACTACAGCACCTGAAGTCACACAGTCTGACCATTGTGTCCAATGCCTGTGGTACACTCTGGAACCTGTCGGCACGAGACGCTAAAGACCAGGAGACATTATGGGAGCTGGGTGCTGTGGGCATGCTCCGTAACCTCATCCATTCCCGCCACAAGATGATTGCGATGGGAAGCGCTGCCGCCCTACGTAACCTAATGGCCAATCGCCCAGCACGCTACAAGGACACTAGTGTGGTGTCACCAGGCGCCGGTGCTCCATCGCTGCACGCACGTAAACAGAAGGCGTTATTTGAGGAGCTGGATGCACAGCAGCTGTCAGAGACTTTTGACAACATTGACAATTTGAGCCCCAAGGCGGCACACAGGAAAGGACGGGGCTGTAATGGTGCCGGAGGAGGTGGGGGCACAGCGCGTCCTTATGCTAACACACCCGTACTGTCGAGCCCCAAGAATGGAGATGGATCAAAGAGGATGAGTGAGGACACAGCTTATGCTCGGCCAGTGTTCCCGCCCAATGTCCGAGCCTCCAGCGACAGCCTGAACAGTGTGACGAGTGCTGATGGCTACGGCAACCGTGGCAAAACCAAACCCTCATCAGAGCCATTCTACTCATCAGATGAAAGTGCCGCCAACAAGTGCTGTGTTTACAGGAAGTATCCAGCAGATCTGGCTCATAAAATCCGCAGTGCTAACCACATGGCAGATGATGATGGTGCGGAGCTAGACACACCCATTAATTACAGCCTGAAGTACAGTGACGAACAGCTGAATTCTGGGAGACAGAGTCCAACCCACCGTGGCATGGACAGTGATGACGAGCAGGATGCCAGGCTGAGGAGGAGGAACGACGGCAGCGAATCAGCTGCGGGCAGCAGCCACGTGGCATCTGTCCCTTCTTCACGCTATGGCATTGTCACAGCAACATCTAACTACAGCAGCGACTCAGTGGGCGAGCAGCCAATTGACTACAGCCTGAAATATGGTGCTGATGCTGCACGCAAACCACTGTTCAAGCAAGAAAATACCCCTGCCCCTTCCCTCCCCACTGCCCCAACTACCACCACCACCAGCAAGCTGCGCCCTCCTGCCCCTACAGCCAATCGGGTGGTGCCAAAAAGCAACCAGGAGTCGACACAGACATATTGTGTGGAGGACACGCCCATCTGCTTCTCCAGGGGCAGCTCACTGTCATCACTGTCATCTGAGGAGGAGGAGGAGGACAGTGATGTCATGGTGAGGAAGAGGAGAGGGGGGAGTGGTGTCAGTGGCGGCAATGACTATCCAACACTTCCTGTCAGCGAAAAAGACGCACATGAACAGCACCAACAGCAGCGGCAGCAGAAAGAGGCAGAGAGCCAGACCGCCACCACCACTCCATCCACACGGGGGCGACGGAGTCACCACCACCATGGTCATGCCCACCACCATCATCACCACCATCACGTGTCTTCATCATCAGGTGCCCGGACACCAAAAAGCCCGCCAGAGCAGCCATATGCTCAGGAAACACCACTGATGTTCAGCCGCTGCACATCAGTCAGCTCCCTTGACAGTTTCTCCACCTCTTCCATTGCCAGCTCTGTGCGCTCCAGTGAGCCATGCAGCGGCATGCCGAGTGGCGTGGTCAGCCCCAGTGACCTCCCCGACAGCCCAGGCCAGACAATGCCACCGAGTCGCGCCAAAACACCACCACTGCCGGCATCCACGCAAAAGACTACAGAGGAGGAAAATGCCAAGAAGAAGGATGAGGAGGAGAGCAGCACTGACGTATTGCTGCACTTTGCTACAGAGAGCACGCCACACGGCTTCTCCCGAGCTTCCAGTCTTAGTGCACTCAGTCTGGATGAGCCCTACATTGCAGCAGAGATGAAGAAGAAGGAGGAGAAGGACAAGGAGAAGGATGGAGGGAGCAAAGAGAGAAAGGAGGAGGTGACAAAACCGATTCTTGATGAATCGGATGATGATGATGACATCGAGATCCTGGAGGCCTGCATTAACATGGCCATGCCTAAGTCTTCACGGAAGCCAAAGAAACAGCAGCAAGCAGCACAGCGGAAGCCCAGCCAGCTTCCTGTCTACAAGCTCCTCCCCCCTCAAAGCCGTGTCCAGTCACAGCAAAGGAAAGACGTGCCACCGCCACCAGAGGAGGTGCCAAGAGTATACTGCGTAGAGGGAACTCCACTCAACTTTTCCACTGCCACCTCGCTCAGTGACCTGACCATCGACTCTCCACCCAATGAGGAGGTAGCAGCGCCTGCAGTCCCACCCACCTCCTCTCAGAGGAGGGCAGGGCTTCCTGAGGGTGAGAACGGGGACGACATCCTTGCTGAGTGCATCAGCTCTGCTATGCCCAAAGCCAAACCCAAAAAACCAATTAGAACAGCAGCCAGTGGCGAACACTTGCAAGCCCCTCCCCTCCCCCCCCCTCTCCCTCCTCCGGTGCCGCCCCCCCTTGGCCCACAGCAGCAGAAGAAGAAACCAACATCACCTGTGAAGCCAATGCCCCAGCGAGCCTCATACAGCGTCACCACAGCAACTGCTACCAAAGTAAAACCAGGGTTTGCCTTTGACTCACCACGACACTACACACCCATCGAGGGCACACCCTGCTGCTTCTCACGCAATGATTCACTCAGCTCGCTTGATTTTGATGAAGATGATGGTGGTGAGAAGGATGAAGAAAAGAAAACAAAAGAAGAAGAAGGCAGGAAGAGGAAGCAGCTGACAGCAGCTGTCTTCCCTCGAACAAAACCGGTGACCAATCAGACAGCAACAGATGAGAAGCAGAAGTTTGCCATCGAGGACACGCCCGTCTGCTTCTCAAGGAACTCGTCACTGAGTTCGCTGAGTGACATTGACCAGGAGAACAACAACAAGGAGTTTGCCCCGCCACCGTCACAGGAGCAAGATGGAGACAAAGCAGAAAGTCCTCTACCTGCGCAGGTGGAGCTGAAACCTCGCCACCCTGCAGCTAGTGGCTACACCCCCAAAGCGTTCCACGTGGAAGACACTCCTGTCTGCTTCTCCAGGAACTCGTCGCTCAGCTCTCTGAGTATTGACTCTGAGGACGACCTACTGCAGGAGTGCATCAGCTCTGCTATGCCCAAGAAGAAGAAGAAATCTGCCACCGCCCCATCTGACGTCACTGTACCACTTTCTGTTCCCAAAGCTGACGACATTCTGACAGAAGAGGAGCCTTCAGAGGTGCCCAGAAGCCCCGCCTCCCCTGACTCAGAGTCATTTGATTGGAAGGCAATACAGGAAGGTGCCAACTCCATTGTCAGCAGCCTGAATGCTGCTGCTGCCGCGTCATCACTGTCTCGCCAGCCATCATCAGACTCAGACTCGGTCCTGTCTCTGAAGTCTGTTGGCTCACCATTCCGCCTCCCACCAGCCAGTCAAAATTTAGAAGATGAAGTGGGTGAGGAGAAAGAAGAGGTGAACCGAGGAGCAAGGATCCTGAAGCCAGGAGAATGCAGCACCCTGGAAGCCAAGAAGAAGAAGGAGGAGGAGGAGGAAGAGGAGGAGGAGGCAAAAGCTGTGCGAGGTGGAAAGAAGATTTACAGGAGTCTGATCACTGGTAAACCGCGACCGGAGCCAGCAGCCAGGGGCCGCAGCAAACCTAGAGCAGCATCTGTCGCCAAACCTCCAGGAAGCAGTGATGATAGAGGAGGTACGTCCTCACGTGACTCGACGCCATCCCGCTCCTCCTCGGCAGCCAGTCAGAAAGCAGGAAAGTTGCCACAAATGCTACGCACAGCATCTCCGGGAAGCGCGTCACCATCATCAGTTTCCAGACCAGCAAAACAGGGTGTGGGGGGGAGGAGCGGTGGTGGCATCCCAAGGAGTGAGTCTGCATCACGCGTTGGTGGCTCTGCGGCAGCGAAGAAACAGAAAGCGGAGCCTGAGAAGCCAGCACTGGTCCGGCAGTCTACCTTCATCAAAGAGGCTCCGAGTCCAACGCTGAAGAGGAAGCTGGAAGAGTCTGCTGCAGCTGCGGCAGCAACGTTAGAGTCTCCATCCAGCCCTGAGACTCCGCTGCCACCAACCACCAGGAGACATGATGTAAACCGTTCTCACTCAGAGAGCCCATCACGTCCACAGGAAGTGACATCATCACGGTTCAGCCGCACTGGCACCTGGAAGCGGGAAAACAGCAGCGGGGGAGGTGGAAATAGTGGTGGAAAGCACTCAACATCGTTGCCACGTGTAGGCACATGGAAGCGAACCGGAAGCTCGTCATCTGTTCTCTCAGCCTCCTCAGAGTCCAGTGAAAAGGGACGGGGCGAGGAGGATGCTGCCACCAGGTCAAAGGGCACATGGAGAAAGGCAAAGAGTGGTAGCGATTCAGCTGGCCGTAGCTTTGCTGACAAATCAGAAGATGTGTGGGTTCGTCTGGAGGATTGTCCCGTCAACAACCCACGCTCCTCCTCCTCCTGTTCGGCCCGCTCACCCACTACCGCCAACGCCCCGCCCATAATCGACAGCCCCGCACCTTCTAAAATCCCCTCCTCATCTTCCTCCTCCACCTCATCCAACCTCAATCTGCGCCGCAGCTGCGAGAGCCTGGACGACAAACCGCTTCCCTCCCAGCAGCAGCGCAATCAGCAGCGCAGTGGCACAGTGGCGGCTCGAGTCAGCCCCTTCAACTACACCCCCAGCCCCAGGAAGAGCAGCGCTGATGTCACCACCACCACCACCACCACCACAGCAACCACCACGACATCATCAACCACCTCTACACGACCCTCACTTATTCCCACCCCTGTTACCAAGAAACGGGAGCCGAAGGGTGGTGAGGGTGGAGGTGGAGGCAGTGGTGGAGGTGGAGGGGGCGAGCGTGGCTCCTATATTGTGACGTCAGTGTGAAAAGAATCTGGACACAAAAAACGTCACAACCGTAGACAAAACAGAGGATGTGTAAAAACAGAAAAAATGTTAATGAACTGTACAGGAAGTCCCACCCCATCACTCCCTTCTTTCCACTCATTGGCTGCTCTCACCTGTCAGTCAAGCTTCTTTATCCAATGACAGAAAAAAACATGAACTTTGTTCATGTTCATGTTTTTATACCACTAAAATCACATGTAGCGCTTAGCCACCTCCCCAACCCGTGTCCCTGCATGGCCCTACTCCCAGTTAATGGTGACAGTTACCACGGCAACAAGGATGATGCTGACGATGTTTGTAGCTGTAGTATCTGAGTTGATTCTGCTCTGGTGGAAGTTTTCATGTTTTTGTTTTTGTTTTTTCAGATGGAGTTTGGTTCTGGAAAAAATATGATTTGCGTTTGATCAGTTTTTAAATTGATTGATAAGAAAATTGACAGTTTTCTTAAGTTAAACAGAATCCAGAAGGTCGACGTGTGTAAATTGGGTTTTTCATCTGAAACTGTCCTGAACGTGAATTTTTCTAACATTACTGACTGATCTGTTGCTTTTTTAGGACAGAAGCAAACATGTTTTAATTCATGTTAAATGTTGTAAATTACAGTCTTGATGGATGTAAAAATGTTTTTCTCAGAACTTCACTCACACAAACTGCTTTTATTCCTGAGGGGAGACGTTGCTGCCGACAGTAAATGTTTAACTTGAAACATGTTAAGAAGCTTGAGTTTGAGGGTTTTTGCTAATAAATCAACTGTTGGCTGAAAACTTCTTTCTGCGTCGCCTTGGAACAAATAACACTGTAAAACCTAAGTTATTGCTGTAATACCTTAAAACCTTTTAACTTTGAAGCACATAATTTAAAACTAAATAACTTTTGCCGAAACAGTTTTATTCATGACTGTGAGTTGATTTTCACTGTTTTTATGTTGATGCTGGTGGAAAAAGGCAAAAACTTTGGCAAAATGTTTAAACTGATGAATAAAATTCAACATTTAGGTGCAAACTGCTTCTTGTTTGTTTGTGCTGGTTTTGTTTTTATGCTTGGATGAAAAAGGTTTTAAGTTTGTAGCAGAAATATGGGGTCAGAGCCTCCATTTAAAAAAAAAAAAAAAAAAAACCTAACAAAAACAAAACTTTAAAGCTTTTTTCCTAAGTATTTATTCCAGTGTTAGTTCACTTCAATTCAGTCCAGCTATATGGCACCAAATCACAACAAAAGTCATCTCAAGACAGAAAATAAGTACAACTATAAATCACATAAAACCCAACAGTCCCACTAGAGCTGCAGCACGAGACAGCGGAGAAGGAAAACTCTCAACATTTTTTGGTCTTCATTCCTGGAACATAATTTTGTCCTCAAAATTGTGCAGTATGTTTTTTTTTTTTTTTTTTTTTTTAATTGTTTTAATATTAAAACTTGAGCAATATGAAGATTTTGAGTTTCTGATATTTCTTTCTCAAATTTCTTAAAGAACTTTCAGCGCTAAATAATAATTTACAATACTATAATAATAATACTTTATTAATCTCCTTGGGAAAATTCCTTTGGACAGGCTGAATATGTCACATATTTCAAAACCGTTTTTGTATTTCAAATTTCAGCGATGAGTACAAGAAGGTAACGCATTAAACAGATAACTCTGAAAATAAGATTTAAATAAGTGTGACAGAATCAACAGAGAGATTTTCATTTCGCACTTTTCATTCGTGCAGTTTTTAACTGATGTGCACAAAACATACTGAAACGAAACTTTTGTATTTGAAACTTAAAAACAGAATTCTGTCAACTTACTCATTTTTTCAGACCCTGTTTATTCCACTGTTCATTAATGTTATAATTAATTGTTATTAATAAATGATGATTATTATTAATAAAAAAATTTAATTGATGGAGAGAGAGGAGAGGAGCTTGATAGCTAAAGACTCTTCCTCCCATTCTACATTTGGAAACTCTAGGAACCACGAGTAGACCAGGGTCAGACGGTGGAATGTGTTAAATTCTATAAACATCTTGGAACAGTTATTGATTCAAAACTAAAATTTGAAGCAAACTGTGAAGTTGAGTGCAAAAAAGGTTTCCAGAGACTCATGTTTAAGAAGGCTTTCTCGTTTTCACATCGATAAGACTATGATGATTTTATTTTATTGTGCTTTTATTAAATCTATTTGATCCTTTTCCTTGGTGTCATGGTTTGGACATTTATCTGTAAAGAACAGAAACTCAGATTGTGAAATGGTCTAACAGGCTGATTGGTGAGCCACAGCTGAATCCAGCATCCCTGTAGATAGGGCTGGGCGATATATCGATATTTTAAAATTATTGATATAAATTCTAAATGCGATATGAAATGAGACGCTGTTGTAAAACTCTCCCTCTCTGAACACAGCTCACAGCCCGTCCCTTCACGTCGCTTCAGAATGTCTCTGACTAAACCATTAGAAACAGACTTCATGAAGGTGGCCTGAGGTGACCATGGAACACGGTGAAGACAGCCATCAAAAAGTGGAGAAAATATGGGACAACAGTGACATTGCTAAGACCTGGATATCTATCCAAAATTGATCAAATGACTAGATGAAAACTGGTCAGGGAGGCTGCCAAGAGACCAACGGCAACACTGAAGGAACTGCAAGAATTTTTGGTAAGTACTGGTTGTGTACTACATGTGACAACAATCTTCCATATTCTCCATATGTCTGGAGTATGGGGCAGGGTTACAAAAAACATCCAGGCCCAGCTAAAATTTATGAAGTCTCTCAAAACCATAGGGGAAAATGTGTTATGGTCTGATGAGACCAAAACTTTTTCCACAATTCCACGCAATCTGACAGATTTGGAGAGCTTATGCAAGGAAGAGTGGGCAAATATTGCCAAGTCAGGATGTGCCATGCTGATAGACTCCTACCAAAAAAGACTGAATGCTGTAATTCAATCAACAGAGAATTAGTTTAAGGGTGTGCACACTTATGCAACCATCTTACTGTATGTTTTTAATTTTTCATATTTTTTCCTTGAAAGATTTTTTTTTCAATTGAATTGTACAAGTTATAGGTCACATTAAAGGTGGTAAAAGTTTTGAAACAATTTCTCGGGGTCTCCTTTTTTTACAGCACAAAAACCTGACATTTTAACAGGGGTGTGTACACTTTTTATATCCACTCTATAACTAATACTGTTCTGTATTTACAGAAACCAATGACAGTACACAAATACACTCCCACAAAAATACAAAGCAAGAATAAACATTATTGTTGAGAAATAAACATTTTACCATTTTACTTTCTGTAAAAAAATGAACAGCACTGACACTATTGACATTATCATCTGTTCTTACTCCTCTACCCTATCCAAATTTTATTTTATTTGTCCAGACCCATTATTCCTTTTTTAAACCTATGCAAACATGATTTATGATACAACTTACCAACATCATATATGATGTGATAAAATAATTACACAGTGTTGAAATAATGGTGGGTTGGGTATGTTTTTAATTTGATGTGACTTGGACTTCTGTCTCTATAGACCTGATATCATCATTTAGGCCAATTATTTTAAAAAATCTCTCTAGATTCACATATAACAAACCTATAATATTTTATTCTACAACCTCAAGAGAAAAATATTACATTTACAGACTTTTAGTTTGAAAGACGGTAGGCGTGACCGTGACGTTTATTTTGTCGTCACTTCCTGTCAGTGGCGCGGTGTCAGGTGATGGACGCTCAGAAGGTGAGACCCGAATCGGTCGGCGATCGATAATATCTAATCAGTACATTGATATCGGTGCTCAGGGTGAGAGACACCGACAACAGAAATATTTATATATATGTGTTTATAGCGAGAGAGGGAGAGAGAGAGAGAGAGAGCGCGGGTTAGCTTGTTGTTAGCTGTTAGCGTCTCACTGTTCACTGCCGC
>JAUBNQ010000003.1:20844789-20870697 GCA_032353495.1 Ctenopoma kingsleyae | reverse complement strand
CGAGGGAACAAACAGAGGGAGGATGAGGAAACAGATGCCTGGATGAAACCAGTTCAGAAGCGGTGTGTGTGTGTGTGTGAGAGAGAGAGAGAGAGAGAGAGAGAGAGAGAGAGAGAGAGAGAGAGAACATGCAGTCCTCGAATGCTAACTCTCATGAACAACTGTTTGAGCCAAAGAGGAGGCGAGTGTTCCACTGCCTCAGCCAATCACAGGCAGCGTGACGCCTGCGACATGCTGGTACCATGGTATGTTGTTGCCTACACATTCATGTTGCACAACTCATAACAATACCCAGAAAGTCAAGTCACAAATAGTACAAGCTGCATTTGCTCTACTTGAATAACAAAATAGAGTCTGTACAGTGACCTATGTCCTACTGTTAGTTTTACTTCTACTTCAGCTGCTTAACTTCAGACAAAAGCAGACAAAAACTGGCCATGTAAAAACTGAACAATGTAAAGTGAGATGTCCCAGTGACTGGGTGATGTAAGATGACCGTAACCATGACAGCCAACTGTCCAATATATGTTCTCTTCTTTCTTCAGTCTGGTGGCTGCTACTCTGTAGCTGACAACATCATTAAACACGTCGCACAGTTCAGAGGTTGCTAAAACAGCATCTGAGATGCGTCTGGCAACAAATGTGGATACGTTAATGCAACAGAAAAATGGTGGCGTGCCTGTATGTTTCTGCTGTGTGAAACTCTTTTAACTTTACCTTGTAGCATTCACACTGTTAACGTTAGCAGCACCTGATGCACAGCAGAAGCCAGAGTTAAGAGTGACTGTAATGACAGCATCATCTCTGAGTGTGACACCCAGCTGTTGTTTCTTTCCACTGTTATTGTTGGACTTGAACCTGGTTATTCTTGTCTTGCTCCGGTTGGGCACTTTCTTTTTTGGCCTGTTGACGCTCTGCTGCTCTTACTCAGTTTCTAGTTACATGTTTATTATGACCATCATACTTGTTAATGTTTTATGGCAGTGTGACTGCTGTGTGTGATGATGGTGTCTTTGTTTTGACATCAGAAGCTGTTGCACATCACAGTACCTCTCAGCTGCTCAAGTAGAATTTAGGAGTCAAAAAAAAGTAATGGTGGGTTTGAATCATTTCTGTTGCTTTGAAATGCAACTTTTTTCTTTATTAAAGTTTTGTTTTTCATTTTTACATAGTTTTACTTTAAATTAGATTTAACTGACTAATAAACCAAAAGTGAAAGACACCAAAACAAAGCAGTGTGGGTATGGAGCAAGGTGAAACTAACACCTAAATCTTGGGGTGTGGTTCTCACTTTGGGTGCAAGAGGTCCTAGGTTGAAATCCCAGATGAGCTCCCATCGTCATCTTTTCATCAATGTCAATGAAGCTTAACTGACACTGGGTGGAACAGGTAAAATAAGTTATGTACTGCTTACATGGACACAGAAATCAGAAAGGGCCTGCAGAAACAAAGATAACTCATTACCTTTAACAAAAACACAATTAAATAAATGTAAGAAAATAACAACAATGAACTATGAACTGCATTCAGTTTGACAGTGGGTCACACCTGCCTCATATGAAGAGGACCAGTATGGGCAGATCAGAGTCAACGTTTTCTCTTAAAGAGGGAAAACTACGTGTCAGTGAAGCTCTATGGCACAGAGCTATAAGATGTTTCAAACTTTACTAAACATATAACCTGGATAAAACTGTGTGAAGTGAATTTCATATATGAATAATTTATATCAAGATGACTAAAATCATCACTATTAGAATATCTTAATGGTTCACATCACTCCAGGTTTTAGTCCCTCACCTCAACAGATTCTTAAAATGGTTTCATTTCATTTCATGCTATGACCTAATGGAAAAATGACAGTTCCCCAGTTAACATATTCAAATCTCTCAGTTTTGTCCTGGTCCAGAAAGGAAGTTCCAGGTGAGCTCCTCTGTAGCCACTTTTTATAAACTATATAGTGTCTGGTGCTTCTTGTTCTATGCTTCTTGCTAGCTTCCTCTCTGTCGTGACAACTTCAGTGGACACAGAAATATTGCATGTTGTTGCTAGTGGACAGTTTCCAGCGAAGGAACTTAACTGAACTGCAATCTGGAATTTCCTCCAGGTTCCTCCTAGACGTAGAGCTTCTCATAACCTGACTTTGTAGGTGGTTCTGGTTCAGGTTTGCTTTTCCATTGACTTTTCCCTCTTATGTTTAGTTGCTGTTTATTCCCATGCGTGCATGTTTTGAACCCTGCAGGTTCCTGGGACCGCAGAGATGGTGCAGTGCTACTACCTCCTGAGGAGAGCTGACATTTAGCTCCCACAGCTTGTGTCCAAAAAAGGCAGAGGGCAGTGGAAACAAAAGCAGAACCTGAACCATGTAAGTAACGTTTAGTTCAGCTCATTCCTGCAGTCAAAAAGCCCCAACAGCAACTTTAGACTGCTGCTGAAAGTGTGATTTATTGGGATACACCCCCTGATAGAACCGGGCCAGTGTGAATTTTTTCCTCTCTGTGGGGCAGGAATGTGCACTGTAAACTTCATGACCTCTGAGGACCATGAGGATCCACAATATCTTTCCTCATGGCCATTCTTGGCGTGAGTGCTGTGAAGCTCCACCCTACCGTCCCACAGCAGTGAAGATACAGGCCAGAGCAGCAGCCCCTGTCACAGAATAATTTACTGATAAACGGATTCCTTATCTGCTGCTCTCAGCAGTTGGCCGATGTCAACAACCCAGAGCAGAGGAGAAAGTCCTGAGGAGGCCTCTGGCAGCACACCACACAGCGGGAACACAGAAGAAGTGCTACTTATGTTTCAGTCACAACCTATTGTCCAGTATCCACATGTGGTGGAGTCCCTCCTCACACAATACAACACTGGATCCACATGCACATCTCATGAAACAATCACAAAAAGACACTGAAGCCTATTAGTGCAGCTCCGGGAGTGTGTTATTTAGAAGAAGGATGAAAGGATGTAAAATAGAAGTTCTTATTTGTTATTTTCTCACTGCTGTGGCATCTTATTGTTGGTAATGTGTGGACATTTAGGATATTTAGTGGTTACACCGTCCTACTAAACCAGCGTCTAGGTCAGAGATAACCAGTCAGTGAAAGGGCCCCTTTTACTTCTTTTCATTTATTTCACAGTTTTAGTTATTAGTTACTTTTGCTATTTGAAAATTGTATTAAAGATATAAAGCGACTAATAAATGATGATGTATTAATATGGATGAGACAACTGTCAGTATTCAACCACAGTACTTTAAGTAAACCTTAAAGTAACCATCTCTGCCTGAGTGTCTCTAACAGAGGATCTCCAGCAGCAGTCAGATGATTATCATATCACTGATATTAGCAGCAGTCTGAACATTCAAGGCTTTAAAAACAAGCAGGAACCTTTGCAATTCAGGCCTCAGGTAACCAGAGGAGACAGCAGGGATCTGTGAAACATGATCAGTTGCAGCAGAGTTGTATAACTGCTGTAGTCTTAGAGTATTCTGCCTGCTGATACGTGAAGAAAAAGAGCTGCAAAAGTTATATATATTTTAGATTATATGAAGGCATGGATGACCTTTGCTAGGCCTGCAGAATGAACTAGTCTTGGTTAAATGAACAGAATTGTACAACTTCAGTCACCTCACTGTCAGGATAACACCCAGGTTTCTTTTGTAACATGAGCAGATGTATTACCCAGACTGTATGGGATTATTAATGCTGGTTCTGCTGAACCACCGGTTATCTGACCCTGCAGATAACTGTAGGACTGTAGGAAGACATCATAGAACTTGAGGGAAAACCAGGAGCAGGAACGACAGGAATACACACCGCTCCAGCTGACCCACACTTCCATCTCCTCCTAGTACATCCAATACATCCCCAGACCAGATGGGTTATGTAATCCCAGCAGCATGCTCTGCATATTCCCTCAGACCTCCTTACAGTTGGTTGTCTTCAGCTCCCGGGTTGGTTCAGAATCCAGACAGAGGACAGCAAAATGTAATCTCTGACGCTTGGTATATCCAGATCTCTGTGTTAATCGGTAATATTCTGCACTGAATACAGACTTCGACCAGGAAATTCAATCCAAATCCGGCAAAGTGAGAAGTCACTGTACAGGTGTTATTCACAGGGTTAAAAGCCTGGTTAAGGTTCCCACGCAGGGTCTAAGCAGTGGTGGTGACTGCCTGCGTCCTCCAACTGACATATGATACCAAAGAAAGACAAAACCCACTGGATATTTCTCAACATCTTTAATAAAAAAACAACCCATAGGGTTTCATACAAAAAAATACTTCTATAAGTATCAAAGATGCATTGCAAACACACGTTCTCACAAATCAGTATTTAACAGCAATTCTCTTTCAGCCCTGAAAGAACAGTAGTTGTGAAACCACAGTGAAATGTTGTCTAGGACAACTGCAGATCAGATATGATGATTATCTTCACACACAGTTCTGTGATATTTGCTTGTAGGTGTTTGTGTATTTGATGTATTTGGCACTTGCACTGTTGAAATAAAATCACAGCCAACCACCAAGTCTGCGAATGTGTACGTCAAATGTGAGGGTCTGACAGGAGTGTTCTACCAATGGAAAAAAAAAAAATCACTCCCCACATCACATTGTTCAAACAAAACAAAAAGTCATGTAGGCAGTGGAACAGCAAAATGCATCAATCAAAAAGTGCAATAAGATACAGGAATAAACCACTTTTTCTCAAACACTGGTACATAAGAAAATATCGTTGCTGCATGAAATCTGATTAGCATCCAAAGAAGACTATTCTACATGCTGTATTTCTCCAAGGCAACAATATTTCTAATTCTTTACGGCAACTCAAACAGACTGGTCTTCAGTAAGAAAAAGGATGGTTGCTCTAGTAAAACCCCTCAAAAACAACAGGGCATGACTGGAATGACAAAGCATCATAAGCAAAAGACAACCCCCCCTCTCAAAATACACAGATGTCACAACAGGTGTGGAGCTGACTCATACAATGCTTGGCCCCAACAACAAAGTCATGAAGTGGACAGTGAAGACCTTCAGGAAGAGACAGCTTATTTGGAAATGTAGCGCGCCGCTGGATCTGTGGCTGGACCTCCGCGTCCACAACCTGAAGAGCAGCACGAGGAAGACTCGAGAATCAGCATAGGTGACGAAGCACTTTGAAGACAGCTGACGGAACAGACCAGTGTCTTTCTGTCCACCTCCACGGTCCTCGCTTTAGTTCTCCATCCAACACATTGGACCTTTTGTTCCTTTTCAAGTTCCTTAGATGAATGGTCCCTGAGCACTGGACCACAGTCCTAGAGTTCAGCAGACTGGCAGCATGCGAGCGTTGCCATTGAACTCCTCCTCTGCCTGAAATAAAATGACATATTATTACATGAACTATCAGCAAAGGTCATTTCTTATTTGAATGGCAGAGTGTTGAGTTGCTGAAACAACCTGGCTGAGACACCTACCTCACTGTATGCTGGAGGCGATGGCGGGAACGGGAAGGCTGGAGCATTCATGAAGATGGGACTGTCGTCTTCGTCACAGTCATCCAGCAGCGGCGTAAGGGGCTGGTCTAGGCGGCAGTCGCGGGTGACATCACAGTAGCTCGGAGGTTGAGAAGGCATCCTGAGAGACACCCAGCTCTGGGAGGCGTTGCTGACTGAGCCCTCCTGGCTGCTCACGCTGCTGCTGCGGCTGCCCAGACCAGAGGTCCCAATGACCAGAGGAAGCTCCAGAATCAGCTTCTCGCTACCGGGGATGTGGACGTAAATCTAGCAGAAGAACCAAAAAAATATATATGTTAACAGTGATTTTCAATTCTCAAGGAGAGAAACACTTACAAGCTCTAGCTACATGCAGAATCTCTGATGAAGGCTTACCATCAGAGCGTACTCCACACGGATGATGTTACAGCCCATGGATGGTTTGATCTTCGGCACCCTGATCGTCTTTCCCTGCCAGGCGTCGCACATGCCAGATATGATGTGGTTTCCACGAACTGAAGACAGCTTCTGACGGAAGACTTTGGTGCGGCCGTTGGCCTGGTAGGTGTGTTTGGCAATGATGGCCGCCTTGGGCACCACAATGCGGGAGCAGGTGTTCTCAAACTTTGCGTTGATGCAGATGTCTTCGCCTTCGCAGAAGCCGCGGCGGTCAATTTTTGCATTGAGCGACACCTGGCCGTCAGGAATGAACATGCAGGTGACTTTCTTCTCCTTCATGCCTCCTGCAGGAGACTGATGAGATGCGGAGAGGTAAGACTCAACTCAAAATACTTAAAGTAAAGCTTCTACTGTTGTGTGTCAGTGAACTCACCAGCAGGTCTGGTGTGTTCACATCCAGAGGCTCCTCCACCTCAAAGGATTTCTTGCACTCAACTGGGGGCTGCTGTGGCCTCTCCATCAGGGCCTTCACATAGTACTGGACGTAGCCAAACTTCCCCTTGTATGAAGACACCAGCTGCCTGTGAGAACACGTGAAGAAGTTGAAACCAAAAGCATCACTGGGTAAAAACGCAGCTCAAAGAGGAGCTGCACCAGATGTGATACTAACAGAGTGGAGAAGCGCTGCCTTACCCTTGCTGGGGAAGCTCAAATCCAAAGGTGTACTCATATTTGTTGCCAGGTCTCAAGACAACTGATCCATCAGCATCTAGAAAGAGGAAAACAAAGGTGATTATTTCCTCAGACATTCCTGAGTGACATGCTTACTGCGCTAATTCAACAAACAGAAAGCTGTCCCTGACAAAATGAGAAACACTAGTGGAATAACCTGCAAGTCTGCTGCTATCCTGACGTTAAGTGAACGTTAAGGATGCAGCCTCACTTCATCAAACTATTTACAGCAGTCAAAGTAAGACACAGGCCAGAATAAAAACACACTACAGAGACATTAACTAAACGATTGTATCTCATGCTATTATGCCACTGAAAATAAAGTTAACTGCAGAGTGTAAGCGTCCGTACCTTTAGGCTGCTTGTCCAGCTGCAGCACTTCCTCATGCCGCAGGTACTCGGCCTCCTGGCGACACCGTTGTTTGCCCTTCGCGTACTCCACCTTGGCGCAGCCCCGAATCTGAACCCTGACCGCGGACACACGCGTCACCTCGTTCACCTCCACATCTACGCGTCCGCTCACCTTGTCCCCGCCGCAGTAAAACGACTTGCTGGGGTCCGCGAAGACGATTTGGAAGGTTTTCACTTTCTTCATAGCCACCATGTTTGCTTCTTACGAATATCCAGCTAAAAGAGGATGGAGAACGTGTTGTGTTAGACCGCGCAGCTCTTAAACGCTGACAAACAGGCGACGCGTTTGTAGTAGCACCAGCATCCGCTCGACTCTGCTGTAAACAAAGACGCGACCGCTGCTTTTATACGACGAGCCTCAGAGGCGCACGAGAAGCCAGTATGAACAGCGTGGCTCAGCGCGTGCACACAGCTCTCATTGGTCGAAAAGCTTTGTTTGTGTCGGCTCGAGCCAATCAGCGGCCGAAGCTGACGCGTGGACACCGCGTGGCTGGGAAAAGTGTGGGGCGTGCTGAGCGGATGCAGAGACAGGAAGTTGTTGCAGGGAGACAGGTCGGTACTTCTGTAGTAAACAGTGAAACCAGAGGAGTCTGGATATGAGCGGCCGTCTCTGACTAATGCAGGGCCGCCAGATTCTTCTAATCGTTACATTTCTTTTAAGAAATGTACAGTTGTGTGTAATATGATACAATATAATAATACAAAAACCATAATAATATATAGAAAATACAGAGTGGACGTTTTAAGGTCTCTGGTTCACACGTGGTTCACAAAACGCACAGTGAAGTTTGAGCGATGAGCATCATGTAGATGTAGCTGGTAGAGTTATCAGTGTGAATTTCAAATATTACATTAGAATGAGTAGAGTAAATATTTATTTTGATATGGGAGATGGGGAAGGTTCCTGGTCTGACCTGAACCGTGGATACTGTTGTGGTTCACATTCCCATTATCTGGGACCACACTAAAGCATGCATGCTGTTTGTGCACCTCTGATACTGATACTTCCAACATGGTTTGTTTACTGTGTGTAACCTTAACTTCTAAGGAGTTTTGTGCATATGCAGCTATACTGCATTACAGCAAACAATCTTAACTCTTGGTCCACTTTTGACACAAATTCTATTGGATTCAGGGCACCTCCGGCGTCCGGGACTCAACACACATTAATTGTTTGACAGACGCTTTTATGAGTGAGGTACAAAGCAATCACACAGCTAAACCAGGGATCAGATGTTGAAAGCAGATTATTGTGAAAAGACATGTTGAAGTTTCATAAGACACGAGGGCCAGATAGGGAAGAAGATATTTGCATAGGAAGCTGCAGAAAGGTTTTTTGAATATTGACTTCAAAGTTGAGCTTGACATACCTGACATGGGAAAAACAGCAGCTGACACAATGACCAGCATTATATGGGAGGTGAAAGTAGGCTACTGGCTTGAAAGGCAAATATTTAACATACCAGCCGCTCTGCTCTTGGTGACCACTGCGCGTCTTATATGGCAGGGCAGGAATCCTGAAGTCTGAGAGACTGTTGGAAGAAATCTGAGAAAATCTTGCAGATTTGTTTATGTTCAGCAGTTCTTCAACAAAAATCTACAAAAAATTTGAAATGATATATATTATTACATGCAGCCACATAATTAAAGGTGACTGGCTTTATGTGTATGTTGTGTGTCTGTAAGTATAGTTTGATTATGATTATTGAAGTTGTTGTATTTGCCCGTATCAATGCAGGACACTTCAAAGTTAGAGCTTTCACCGTGTTTCATTAGTAAAATCCCTGTTGTTCTTTATAACTGGATGACACGTTGAATATGTACTGTGGGTTCAAGACAATAATTCAAGCTGCGTGTGTGCGTGCGTGTGTACTTAGGACATTTACTTCCTTGTTCTACACTGTTTCCTTTTGTAAAGTTTGTGCATGGTGTCATGTGACCTGTTGTCATGTGACATGCGCAGGCCAATGTTGTTGCTGGGATCTTGGACTGGATGCTGTTTTTAGAGCGATGAGATCACATTGTTCTCTTCCGTGAACTTTCACCCACTTGTTTCAGATGCCGTTCTAACATTTCCCGCCATTAAAACCTTTAAAGGACGACTCCACCCGAATCTTCAGTCTTTGATGATGACGCACCCCTGGACTTGTGATTGAATTACTGCCATATCGGAAACAGGCTGCCGAGCCAGAGCAGGGTGACTTGCTGGAAAGTCAGTTAAAAATCCTGCAACCACCACAGAGAGGATAAAAAGCACTACAGACACAAAACCCTAACACAACTGCCACGAAGACACACAGAATCACACTAAACAACCCTAGTTCCAAAGACGTTGAGATGCTGTGTGAAATCTACATTAAAAAAAATACAATGATTTTTATACACAATATAACTTAGAAAACACATCTAATGTTTAAAGTGAGACAATATCTCATAATATAATATCTCATAATATATTATGTCTCCAAGACGTTGGGACAGAAGCAGCACAAGGCTGCAGTGGTCCTCAGGAAGAGCTGGAAGAACATTTAGACACTGATGAGGTTAATTACCAACAGCTCAGTAACATGACCGGGTTTAAAAATATCATCTTAAAGAGTCAGAGACTCTCAGAAGTAAAGATGAGCAGAGATTCAACAATCTGGGAAAAGCTGCGTCTACAAATTGCCAAAGATTTAGAATATTTCATCATCATCTACAGTAACAATGTCATCAAAAGATTCAGAGAATCTGGGGAAATCTCTGCGCATTAAAACAGATATGATTCTGTGATGGACATCACTGCATGAACACAGTTCACTGTGTCAGACAAACATGGAAGTTAACACTCCGAATTCAGAAACACAGCTGTCTTCTCTGGACCAAAGCTCATTTATAATGATCTGTGACGAAGTGGAAACTGTTCTGTGATCAGATGAATTGAAATTTGACATTCTGTTTGGAAACAGTGCGTCGTATGGAATACAGAGGAGAGTGACTTGGCGTTCAGTTCTAAAGCCTGCATCTCTGATGGTATGGAGGTGTATTAGTGACTATGAGCAGGGAAGTCCTTACTTTTTTCAGCAGGACAATGTTAAACCACACACTGCATCTATGACAACAGCACAACTTCATACTAAACACAAAATGTGACAAAGACCCAGGACTGTTTAGCAGTTAGAATGGGAATGCATTCATCTCCCAAGACTCCAGTAACTGGTCTGCTCAGTTCCCAGACTGTTATTAAAAGAAGACGAGATGCTACACCATGGTAAACATGGTCCAACGTTTTTAAGACGTGACATATTCTGAAATAGTTTGACGATTTCTAGCTGCAGCTTTTCACAGATTGGTGCACCTCTGATCATCTGTAAATCTGAGTCTCTGACTCTCTGAGATGATCTTTTTATATCCAGTCATGTTACTGACCTGTTACCAATTCACCCAATCACTTACAAAACGTTATTCCAGCTCTTCTTTGTTACTACCACTTACTTTTCCAGCTTTTTGTTGCCTCTGTCCCAACTTCTTTGAGACGTGCTGCTGCCATCAATTTCAAAATTACATTATTTTCTTAAAATTCTACATTTTCTATAAACATTTGTTATGTTTCCTATATTCTGTTGTGATTGAAATATGGCTTTATGAAATGTACAAATCATTCAATTCAGTTGCAGATTTCATGTATTGTACAGGGTTGTACAGACACACACACACACAGAAATACCATAAAGACACAAAACCACACACAACTACAGAGAAACACAAGCCCACCACATAGAGACTCCAAACATCATGTGTAACTGTGTGAGTTCTGGTTCACTCAGGATGTTACTGAAAAACACACAACACAGAACAACTTCAAATGACGCAGCTGCCTCGTGTCAGTCAGGGGGTCTTTGCTCCTTTCCAGGAAGTGTGGGGGGCTTATATCTGTGTCTTCTAACCTGTCCATGCACGTCCTGAAGACAAGAGACACAAGTGAAGATGGCAGTTGGAGAGTTTCAGATGTGTACTTCACACACACAGTACAGTGTACACATCACTGAACATAAACACAGGCTCATACTGTAAACTGAGACAATGATAAGCTGCCAGAGGAAAGAACTGTTTGTTTCTTTGCAGCCAATCAGCACAGAGTAAATGTGAGCAATGAAAGAGGCGGGTACAGGTCAATCAGCAGATCTCCCAGCTGATACAGACTGGGACAACTTCAAGGAGGCGGCTGCTGTCATGTCCACAAAGCAACTGTTGGCAGCTCCACAGGGTCACACGTCATGGACGCAGAGACATATTCATACTCCACAGATAACACAATGTTAATGACATGAGATGTAAACATACTCCACCAGCAAATCAGAAAAGCTCCTTCCTATTAAGGACAGTGAGAGCTCAGCTCACAGGAGACATCACTCCGTTAGTGGAAGAATTCTGCTCCCTGCTGGATGAATGAGTAATTACACTTATTTTATCTAAATATTTTAACGCAAAAAGATCCCTGAATTCACCCTAGCTAAATGATGACGTTCCCTAACGAGAATGACCCAAATGATCTGAGCAGCTTGTTCCTTCCTGTACAAACAGACGATCCATTTTACTTGCAGTTACTTACTGTAACATACGTGAACATAAGAGATTCTAGCTGTGATCTCTCTGCTTTTAAAAAAAAAACTAAACTCAGCTGAAGCAGATGCTGACTTCTTATTTGTTCAGACAGAAAAGACAAAGTCACAAGTGTGGAGAGTTGTATTTATTGAATACACAACAAAACAGGCAAAATGTGATGCAGTCAACACACGCGGCTGCTTTCAGGACAGGGACCACTCACTGCTGATTCAGCAGTAACCCGCTGCTTCTGAAACAGAAGGAGGCAAAAACATAACGATTACACCACTTTCATTTAGCAGTGACACGTCTTCAATGTTTCTGTTGACAGATGAGGCTGGAAACTAAAAGCAGGTCATGTTCCCAGCAGGTCTCCTCAGCAGGCTGCTGCAGAAGACCTGCTGGGATGGTTTTTGTTTTCTGGTCAAGTCCACAGCAAGTCAGGTACCACAAAATCCTGAAAGCCTTGGTATATGACCAAACCCGTGATACACTGAAAACACACACACACACACACACACACACACACACACACACACACACACACACACACACACACACACTACTTACAGTGTCAAACGCTGGTGAGGCTCCTGATGTCTCCAGGACCCTTTGAGAATTCAGAAACAAATTATTTGATTCAGTTATTGACAAGTCCTCACACACTTTTCTGGTTCATCTTTCCACTCAGTTTATTTCATTACAGAGATTAAAAAATAAAAAATAAAAAAAAATAAATGCTGTCATTCACAGCTCATGTGTTCTGCAGTAATATCCCATCATGCTCATGGCCGTGAACATGTGGGTAAAGCGAATCTACAGATTTGCTCTCTGAGGTATTTCCAACGACGTGACCCTACAGTTAAAGGTCTGTCGGGATAGACCTCAGCCTGTAATGACATCACTCTCACCTCACTCACCTTTGTTTTTAAATCTGAGCTGAAGCTGGATTTCAGGAGGAGCTTCTTGGCTGCAGCACAAATCTGAACAACAACAAAAACCAGAGTTCAAGTGTTTGAACATTAGCACATGCAGTTTGTTATCCTTTGTTAGCCTCCACTGAGCTACAAAATTGCGTGTCATGAGTGTCTGCAGGTTTCAACAAGTTAGACTGGTTAGGCTGAGTTTTCTGTGACCACTCAGGAAACTGACAGACTGAAATTAATTCATCCTCAAAGAAATGTTTGTGCGCAAGATGCTCAGCGCACACAGTAAAAATAATGTACACAGCTGGCTATACAGCAGAATATATCAAATGCTGATTAAACATTTATGTGTACATCTCTACAGACACACCAAGCACGACTAATTTAATGGGACAATAAAGGACAATCTAATTTTTACGAACTTTCAAATTCATGTTTAAGATGTAAAGAAGGTTTTAGAAGTTTAAGACTTTAAGGCCCATTAGAGTTCAGGATTTAAGCTTCAGTGGAGTCATGTCACAGTATAGAATGTGCTGTGCACATTTCAATGAGAGTCACTTTAAGGTCAGCACAGTCAAACACACTGCTGAGGTACAATCAGAATAATGGCTTTTTAAAAACTGTTTCAACAAATATACCAGGACTCCACACACAGGCAGCATGGAGACCAACGATGCCAAGTGTTGAGTTAGTCTAGCACTGACTTATGAACAAACCAGCTGAGGAACCAACTGGCTGCAGATACCACACAGTGCCGTCATGATGAACATCCAGTCACTGGACAAATCCTGTTACTGTAAGACTAATCCACTTACTGTGCCACTGTCAGGTCCATCGGAGTCTCATCATGCCATCACTGTGACCTAAAGACAAGACAACTTTTCAGGGAAACTGCACAGCAAACATTTAGACAATGCCAAACATGTTTGTTGGACAAGAAACATATATCCAATAAATCTTCTCATACATTTTGATGGCACACACTCCTCTATCCTCAGCTGAGACAAACACTGTTCTACCTACAGAGATGCTCAGTCATATTCACACATCATCCTGCATCAGAGGAACAGAGACAGGTCCTGCAGCTGACATCTTTACAATGCTTTGTCACAGCAGCTTTAACGTGCCGAGATGACTCTGGTATGATAGTCAGAGGAGCCGCTTCCTGTCAAACTGTCACCTCACAGCTCCTGTGTTCTGCAGTAATATCCCATGGGTAAAGTGAAACTACAGAGTTGCTCTGAGGATAGACCTCAGCATTCACTGAGAAAACATTTCTCCAGTCACTACTTTCAGTTCACTCACCTTTGCTGTTGAATCCCTGCTGAAGCTGGACTCCAGGAGGATCGTCATAGATACAGCACTAACCTGAAGATGTTGGGGACAGTACAGAGTGAGCGTCCTGTTTACAAAGGACTAAAAGCACATAGTAATGGGTATCTCATCACATCTTGGGGCTTTTTGATGTTGAACTGACAACTGCATGATCAACAGTTAGTTTGGAAGAGGATGAGTGTGTGTCAACAAATATACCAGGACTCCAAACATAGGCAGCATGGAGACCAACGATGCCAAGTGTTGAGTTAGTCTAGCACTGACTTATGAACAAACCAGCTGAGGAACCAACTGGCTGCAGATACCACACAGTGCTGTCCCTTTAGCATACAGTGTGAGTAAGACACAAAAAAACATCTGCCATCAGCTGTGTAAGTGTGTCTTCCTCCTATGTTCATGTGTGCATTCACAACAAGCAAGTACAGGTGGAACAAGTGACAATAACAGCATGTCAGTATGCATTTGTGTATTTACATTATGTTGTGGCATCCATGCTGAAGGCTGGGATGGGACAGGACAGCGAGGGAAACCTGCAGGACACAGGAGCAGGATTGAGGTTAAAACGTGTTTTCAGAGCTGGCAATGTGCCGAGTTCTCAGCACAGCATGTTGTTCAGAGAGGCAGCTGTCACTCACACATCAGAGCAGTTGAACATATTTAGCCAATCATCATGACACCTATTGTAAATCAGTGTAAATGTTTTCTGTAAAAACAACTTACCCAACTTAGCTTGGGGTCTTCTCCAGCACCAAACACTAACCCTGGAAGACAGTGCAACAGCATATAACAATCATATAAATAATAATATGTGTGTCTAACTTGTTAAAAGGATGAGCTGTTAGTTCCCATTAGTAACACTGCTGCAGAGAGTACACAGCAGTGGGTTGCAAGAGAACAAATTGCTCTATGCACTGTATGAGCTCTATAGTCCACCTGACAGGACCAGAGCACATACCGTGCCACAAATCAATGACACTACATAGTCGTTTCCTCTCACTGGCAACCAAACATTTAGGACACGATCCTTTTGGAGGATGCTCCATTTCTGTACAAACACTTGTTCACATAAAACGAGTACCAGCTGCTTACTTCACTCACAAGCCAAAAGGCTCAAACTTGACCTAGTTGGTGCACTGCTCGTTGACTTTCATATTCAAGTATAGATGCTCAAAGTATCATTTATGAATGAGTATAAACAAAGAACCTGGCAGATCATCACAGGCATCGTGAGATCGTGGAGGTCAGTTGGCTGTAAGGACCTGCAGTGGAAAAGCAGTACTAGACTCACTAGGTGCTCCTACAGGCTCTGGGGTCTAATTTCAAGTGGCAGACAATAGAGCAGACAAGAGTCTGACCATAATATGCTGGAATGACATGCTATGAATAACCAACTATTAAAAACAGCCACAACACAGGTTTGCAGCAATTTCTATACCATAACTAAACATGGGGAGTATCTTGAACTTAGTCAACATGTGTTGCTGTTTAGGACAGGTGCTGCTGTGTGCACTCCCGTCTTCAATCACAATGGCTCTGAGGGCCTCAGAAAGAAGGTCTGGGTAGAGAAAGTCCATTTTGTTTCTTCAAAAGACTACACTTAACCTGATTCTTATTACCAACAATAAATACGAACCTCCTGTCCCAGAGAGTGATCCCAAACTGTACGGGGACTACTCCCCATCACATTCAGCAACAGCATCATATTCTGAAAAGAAATCAAAAACAAAAACACTTCAATCTTCACATGCCTCCAAAAAGTACCTTGTAAGCTACTTATGAGAAATCTATTTTTTATGGTTTTCATAAATAGTTAAACTAGCCACAGATGTTTAATGTGCCAGGCCTCATTGTCACCGTTCAGCAACCAGCAGTGCAGAGGTGAAAGCAAAACCTGACGTTCTGTAGCCACTGCTGTAATGGATCAGCCCACTGCACAGGACAAATCCACGGACTAGTCCGCATGGTGGCGCTGTGCTGCAGGACGCACTGATCCGGCGAACGTGAGCTGCCTGACGAGTATTTCCAACGTCGCTTTTTATCGACTTAACCTACACACTGATGGTGTTCGCACACTTGCTATATTAGTGGAGCTTGTTTTGGATGTTTTCAACGCCGTGCATGGGAGGAAACACTGAACGAACAAAGTTGGCGTTAACGGGAGGGAAACCACGAGGGAAACACTGGCGACGTTATCAGGAGAAAGCAGTTCACTAAAGGAATGAAATAAACTTCGATTTAAGATTGGCAACAAGTGTAGTTAATTTACAACGCACATAAGTGTCAACATAAAGTTATGCAGTCACCCCGGTCTGCCTGTCTATCAAGGCCGTTAGCCACATTAGCTTAAGCTACCTAAAAAGGCCTGCATGCTAACATTAAACGAATACAAGTAGTTCTCTAATAAACCACAAACCACTTAACCTGCGCGGTCGTGTGGATAGATAGGATTATGTGTTTTGTTCCGTTTCAGTTGATAAACTGGTGAAAATATGAAGTATTAATTTGTACCTGTTGGCAGTTTCTCTCGCACCCTCCGAAGAGACGATTGGAAAAGACAGTGTTCGATGCCGCGAAATCATTTATAGCTTGCGTTACGTCAGTTGAAAACGCTTTTCGTCAACCCGGTCTGCGTTCAAGGCAACTGGGAAATTTTAAAAACGAAGCATTTGTTGAATTTTCCTCTTATCCATATAGCATATTACTCTCAGCTTTGCCTCAGCCACAAGTTTTTAAGTTTTATATATTATTAACGGGTAAATTATACTTTATTGCTGTTCTGCATTTAGTGTATTGTGTATTGTTTAGCTGGGAACCTTCATGTGTATGACACTTGAATATATATCTAAACAATCTACTGTTGATGTGATTGGTTTATAAGTCCATATTGATAGTCACATAATAGAAATGTGTTTTTAAAATACCAACGTGCACAACCTTGAACTCCAAACCAATACTATACACTGTGTACTTGTTTACATTACACCATAGGGGTGGATGCTCCTTGCTCATACTGATGTTGCAGAAAGAGACATTTACTGGCTGTGACCGTGACCGTAATTGTCTTGAAGCCCATTCTGACCCTAATTCTTCAATGTCTCTACAGTGTAAAGGATTCCTGTGCTTCATCAGTGGAAGTGGATGTGAAGTAGGCTTCCCCAGCAGGGCAACAATAATACTCAAAAGAACAATGTGCAGCTGTAGAACATAAAAATTGAAAAAAGCATCATGCTCAATATGTACATGTATTTTTATGTACATAAAAGCAGGCACTTATGAACAAAAAAAGTATAGATGTAATTACTCACTCTGAAATAAATCAACATTTTACTGGGGAACACAACACAATTCCATAACATTAAAGGTGCAAAAAAGACACCACCTCCATTTTAATTAAAAAAGTAGTTTACTTCCTTTTGGTAATGAGATACAAATGTTTTGAACGCCAACACCGAACTGAGGACTGCTGACAGGAGAAGGTTACAGAGGGTGGGAGGAAAAAAGGAAAGTACTACACCTTTTAAATACTAACAAAAGACAAATGGATATCTCACTAAAGAGTTTTGCTAACAATCTTTTTTAACAAAATAATTTAGACATGTTTTACATTGCAGATGTTTTAAGACAAGTCAATTAACGAATTCCAAAAGCTTTGAGCACACAAACACTAAAAGCTCATTTTAAAATAAAGTGTTTCTTTAAAAAAAAAAAGAAGAAAAAGTGTATTTGAAAAACAACTTCAACAAAAAGGGAAACAAACATCACATCAATCACTGACCAATTTTAAGCCAGATACCTGTCCCACATTTTTTTATTGTTTCTGGTCATATGTATATCAAGGTAAACATAAGAGACAGCAGGGTTTGATAATGCTTAAAAAGGTCCTTTCACACAGTTATTCCAGAATTAAAAGTTTTTCCAGGAACAGGCTGACTTGACTAGTGATCAAAGCACATTCAGATGAGACGTGGCTTTTCCTGCTGAGTCCTGAACTGTCAACACTCATCTACATTATAAACAATCACCTCAGCACATCAACACTACACTGTATGTGTGAGTTCAGCTGTACAGTTCTGCAGCGAGTCTACATGTGCTTCAGCTTGCGAGTTCTTCAGGATCACTCCATGCTGTCCGGGTCTGCCTGGGCCATGTAGGCATCTAGTTCAGCATCCAGGTGGCCCTTAGTCTTCGACATATAGGCATCCAGCTGGTTGTCCAGTTGTTCACGAGTCACAGCTGGACGGCCAACACCTCTGCCCCGCCCACGTCCACGACCACCTCGACCAGCAAAACCACCGCGTCCACGCAGTGCCCCCCTTCCTGTACACCAACACAAACAACAAAAGATGATTGGGCAGTTGATCAACAGTAAATGAACTCTGGCTTTAAGTTCTCCATTCATGATAGTTCAGTTTAAGTACAATCTTTCTAAATAGAGAAAATAAAACTTGGGCAGCCTCTGACCTCTGGCTACTCCTCCACGTGCTGCTCCCCGGGACAGGGCTCCTCCTCTACCAGCAGGTCCTCCACGGTGGCGGCCTCCTCTGCGCACTGCAAGACGACCAGCAGCGCCACGGCCTCGCATAGGGACACCTGTAGATATGCGCTTCCCTGTTCAAACAAATTCACATTACACAGTGTCCAAGATCACAGGGCTGCATCAAAAGCCAATGCCATAAGGGTGATGTGTACAGAATGCACACCTCTCAGAGACAGAGCTCCCCTCATTACTCCTCCTCTTGCTCGTCCTCGAAGGCCTCCCCTGGTCATCCCACGCATTCCTCCTCTGCTTCCAGGGGGTCCTCCACGCATGAGAGCCCCGACGGGCCGGCCAAGCCTTGCCTGGATGTTGCTCTTCCCCAAGCGCTGCTTCAAACTCTGATGCACATTTTTAATGGATGCAGGTATGACAAAATGAGATCAGACAAACAGCGTGGGCAACACTGGAGAAAGTCATCCTACAGGAGGAGGCAACATTCTCATGGTGATGGCTAAAGGTTTGTCAATTGTTTTCTGTACTTCCAATTTCAAATGGATATGACTGCAGACACTACAATCAAGGTGTGTGCATATGCCCTTGTTCCTCACAGGCGCACATGGAAACATGTCAACTTGTTTATAGCAAAAAGAAACCCAACATCTGCATGTGTCAAGAACATGACCAAGGTTGGAAAATAAACAACACATACTGTGCACAAAAGTCTCTGATTTACTTTTGTGGCAAATGTGCACTCACGCATGTCAGCACATGGATTCAAAATTTAGGCTGCAAGAGGACGTCTGCACAGATTCTCACCTACTCGGACAGATAATGAAATGCACATCACATCAATCCAACTCAGCCTCTGTTGTTTCAGCACAATGTTTTCAGTAGGAATACCCACCAACTGTGTAGTACAGAAAGGTCCTGATGAATCAATCACACTACTACAGTTTGGGAGTCCAACACAGTTCAGTCGTACTTCATTGAATATAATGAAATGGTCAGGTCTGTCTCAAACACTGATGTGCCATATTCATGTGAGAATAAAGTTTTCACCATAATTACACTGGTACAAATTTCAAAGCTCCACTGAAGCTCAAATGGAAATTCAGCAGTTCCATTAAGCTAAAGCTACAGTATGCAGGTATTGCTAGGATTAGACTCTACATCAGTCTACTTCTCCACTTGATGCTCCCTCCCTTCTTCGCTATGCTCTTCTGCCATTTGATACACTCCACCACTTTGTGTGGATCTTTGAGTATTAACTATCAAATTACAATAAATAAGAACTTACAAAACTTAGTCTTAATTTACTGACATTTGAACATCTGTCGATGAACATCTGACCATCTGAACTGGGAGACGCTGAAAGAGATCAGCCAATACCAGAGAAGACATCTCACTCCATTTTGAAAGTTTATGGAAATAAATTACAGAAACACCCAGGCGTCTGACTGACAGGTGCCTTATGTAAACCATCTTTGGCTACATACTGTGATGTATCAAAGCCCCTGTCCCCACTAGCTTGCAGATAGCACACACCACAGTCCTGCACGGGGTTGAGTATGAACAAAAATAATTTTTAACAGGCATAAAAAAAAAAAAAAAAAGAAAAAAAAGAGGAGGTTTCAGATAGGTGAAAGACAGCAACAGCTGATTTAAGCAACTGTTTGACATTTCAAGCAGCAAATAACGTACAGGTAGGGTACAGCGTGAGCAAAAAGTCTCTAGTTAATGGACTGTGGATAACGTTCTCTTACATTAGAACAAAATGAGTTGCCGCTTTACTTAAATATAGTCTGTGTGGGGAAACAAAGGTTATAGTTACTGCAGATTAGTCAATTTTCAGTCAGTATCCAACAAAACACAGAAATATAGATAATGACTAAATTGTTAAATGTGGCAAACCCTGCTCTCAGACCTAAGAGACGGAGACAATAAATATTAAAGGGCAATTTTTCTTAACAGCAGTTTACCATGTTCAACATAGTTCAGTCTGTGAAAACACTTGACTACACACAGTCTAACAAAAGATGGCAATGATTTCCACCATAGCTAGAAATAAGGGAACAAAAGTTGGTATGCCAAACACCAAGGTGTCTATCACATAATTAATAACTTTCCTTTTATCTCTGAATTGATCCAAACCTGAAGATGTCAGATCAGGGGTTAGGGTTAGCTTGGAACAAATGCTCTTCGAAGGGTGTAGTCTTGTATTCACACGTGTGATTATGTAATATATTATTTATACGCGCAACTAAATTCCTAATCCAGAGTTTTCTCTCAGACAATGTTAAAAGTTGATGTGACAGACTCCCACAAGATTTTTGTATGCGAGTAGGTCAGTATACAGTATAACACAAACTTCCAAGGAGAAAATGCCCTCTGTCTCAGCTTGTCTGATCTTTAGTTTCCTCACCTGCTTATGATTCAGAGCAGCTTGTACTGAGGGTCGGTTCTCCATCTGCTGGGCCAGCCGGCGATTCCGGGCACTGGCCAAATGTTGCTGTTGCATGGTGGCTCGAATGCTTACTGCAGTGGGCTGCTTGTTCTTCAGCATGTTAGTGAAGCTTTAGAAGTGGGAGGGAAAAAAGAGGGAGGAAGTAAAAGAAGGGGACAGGGGGATACACAGAGGAGGAGGAGGAGGAAGCAGGGTTCCACATCAAGTCATTTCTCATATTATGGATGTGACCACACAGACTCTGGTGGCTCTTGTGTCATGTAAGAGCTATATTCCACTTGTTGGCACTCACTTTCTCTCTCAATCAAATGACAATCCAGAATCATTTATATTTTAATTTAGCATGTGTTTTCAAACAAGCACAAAAGGAGAAGCAAAACTGCAGAGTGAAGGACAGAAGGAGAAGATGCCAGAGAGAGCACAATTTGCCACTTACAGGCCTCCAGCTGACTGGCTGGGGTGTCATCATGCTGCAGCAGCAGAGGCCCTGGACATGAGGAGTGCTTGGCCACCCAGCCACTTAAAGCATGGACCGTGACTTGTGGTTAAACCACTTAGAGACTCGAGAGTGAGGAAGAAGAGGTGGGAGGGGGAATGGGGAGCTCTTTGCCACGTCCAAGCAGGGACTGAGTACCCAGTCTTTTATAGAGTTGGAGCAGAGAAGATAGAAGGTGAGAATAAAATTAGCATGTGCTCCATCTGCACTGGTTTGAGAGAGAAAGGTTTGAGAGAGGCAGAAAACATCAAGTAGTGCTCCATCTGACTGGTTATGGTTAAGCCTTCCTCTCTCTTTTTAAGACGTATACTTGATGTATACTGTGCTCTGTAAATAACAGGGAGCAGGAGTGCCAAAGCATTTGTAGGACAGTGGTCTGCTTCAGCATAGGTTTACCAAAGCTTACCAAGTAAGACCACTACCCTCTCCCCTTATTTACATGTGTACACTGCCCACACAAGATTTTTGGCCCAGGCAAACCCGGTCTGCTCCATGTTACAATCACATTTAACTCTGATGGTGCATCAACAAATGTTGACAAAGCCAGTAAAGTTGAATGAGCAGTGCACACGCTGAGGACAGCTAGAACAGTATCCATGTCAGGTCCGGTCCACAACAGTGGCCCTCCGCAGAGAGCACTAGAACCTTCACAAGTCAAGGCTGGCCCTTGCATCTGGTGTCTAACTGCTGACAGGGTGCGTGGCGCCTCACCGCTCATTTAGGGACACTTTGGTGGTGCTTTTCAGGACGACTTTTTGGGAGGATGCTGTGCTCATTTTGGCGTTGTTGCTTGCAGTCTCCTGGAAAAAGACAGTAAATAAAACAATATGAATGTGTTATATGAAGAGATGTATGCTAAATTTCCCAGGGATGGATGAGTTATCTTGGGTAAAATTTTGTATGTGTCAAAACCACCAGATTGTCACCATTTTTATCAACATAGAACAATCAGAAAACATGCTCCCTGAGCTCCCTGGATTGCCATCATGCATGAAAAGTCATATAAAAATGAAACGGACTCATTGATGATTAAATCAGGAGCTGCACTAATTTGATCAACATTATAATAAAATAGTTTCATTTTAATGCATTAACGAATTTCATCATCACCATCCCCAACTGCTTGTGTTAGTCACCTTCTCATCTCAGATCTTTGAGGTTTAAAAATGAATTACAAAAACTGTCTCACAGATACTGATGAGCACAGTGATGGTAACGTACCCCTTCATGTTAGCCTGATCAAGCCCTGTTCCTAACCATGTATTATATTTAGCCACAGTTTCCTGTTTGCCACCACATTACGTTAATTGCCATCCTTAAATATTAGATCAGGCTACTCCTTCAGCCAAGCAAAACCACTACCACACAAGTCACGTAAGCCAATCTTAAAATGGTGGTCACTGTACTTGCCACTTGGGGGTTAACGAGAAGCCACAAACAAACAGCTGCTGAGCCATATATCACAGACTAACATATGCGGAGGAGTATCGACAGAGTTTCCATCTCGTGTGCCACAAAGTGACGTTGTGACTCTAACCTAAATAGTTGATTTATAATATTTTCACACAGACTTGCTGTCCTGTGAACGAAAGCGTGTTTATTAAGCAGTAAATGAGTCTTTGGTTGGATTAATGTGTTAATAGGAAAGTACACAAGATTGAATCTAGCAAGTATAGCGCTACAGCTACCAAGAGAAAGTGTTATGTAATTTAATGATGTTCATTTAGTAAAATAATTTCTCACTGAATAGTTCAATCCTAACAAACTGGTTAAACTTGACCAACAGAAACGAGCTAGCTAGCGTTAGCTGGGTCGCCACTGACATTAATAAGTTACATTATACCGAACTGTTACGTCGGCTCAACTCAATTCTACTTATAAATGTGTATTTACTTATTTATCTAGTAATTTTCAATAACTTTTACTTACAGTGAATGTTGCGTCTGTCGACAGAAAAGCCAGCTAAAGTTAGCTTTAGCCGCTAGTTAGCGTCAGTGCAAGCACTGTGAGGCCGTGTACGGCGTCCTTACGTTCTTCTGTTTAAACAGAACCTGTAATACGTTACGTTCCAAACTAAGCTCTATAAGAAAAGCGAAAGATTGTGTGTATATATACTAAAGTCTTCGTGAGAATAATGACAAAAACTAAACACAAGGATTCACAATGCAACTCCCTAAAATGGTTCTGCTGTGTCCACTGACTCTGACGCTCCGTGGGAAGAAAATGGAGAGGCTCTTATGACGCTGCCGTCCCGGTGACGTAACTTCCTGTCTGGTTGTGTTCACGGTTTTGCTAAAATGGCTGCAGCGGCTTTAGTAGAGGCTTCTTCGGGTAAAGATGCCATCGCTGAGGGGCTGCTCGACCTCCTCAAACCCGCGATCCAACAGCTCGATCTGCACGTACACTCAGTCAGGTAAATGTGGGTTCTCAGTGGAAAACCGCGGCTGCGTTAGCTAGCTAGCTAGCTTAACTTCGGAGAATCTCGTGACTGACCAGTTCAGATTAGCGGGGTCCACTCCGTGCTGTTTTATCGTTTTATGATTCAGATATTACTGTTTAAATCATGGCTTATATGTTTCACTTGACGTTTTTGTTTTTACATGAGCATTGTTGATGATTGTCATTACGTTTTAAGCTGGTGTGTGTGTTTATTTACACACTCACATTCGGGAGCAACGCCTTCCTCATGCTGATCTCCACCGTGTAGCTAAGTGTATTTTATAGTTATGGCTTTTAGGTTATGATAAGGTTGCTGAATATCTATTACTCTTGAATGCAGTAATACTACACGTTTTAATAGAGCTGCATTGTACTGTGCTGCACTGCGTTCTTCCTGTTGTATACTGTATCTGTCCTTCCTCTTGGACTAACGTCACTATTTAATTCTTTGCAGAGAAAGCCAGGTAGAATTAAGAGAACATATAGACAGTCTGGCCACAGGTAAGCTACTCTATAAAGTCTGTTAAATCCTCTAAACGTAATATTAATTATCAATAACACGTGCTTGCTAATCATTCGCTTGGTCTTTGTGTCACGTCAGAGTTGTGCAGGATAAATGAACATCAGAAGGTGGCTCTAGACCTGGATCCTTATGTCAAGAAGCTGCTGAATGCAAGACGTAGAGTAGTGCTAGTAAACAACATCCTGCAGAATGCTCAGGTTAGTCCCAGCTTTACTGTGGCTCTTTCAGTCTGCACCACCAATATTTTATAACAGTAATTATGTATAGTATCAATTGTATCACTCATCGTGCCGCAACCTATTTAGCAATGATTTGTGGGTTGTTTAAATGACGTTGTTGTTATCATACACACATGGCTCATATTTCAGTGAATCTGTTAAGTTCCGCAGTGGTACTCACACCAGAGCTGGATGTACACTACAGTCACATACAAACATGAATGTGAACCATCAGCATAAAAAGATCAGAGCTTTAATGTAAAATTGGAACTGTGCATTAAAGCTTGTAATGTGAACATAGTCTTAGCAATTAACACGTGAACATTTAGTAGCTACAGAACCACACATTCCCCTCAGGAGCTGATGGGGACAAATAAACAAGTTAAGAAAGAGGTAATGTTGGAATTTAACATGTTTAAGATTGAAGATTTTAGATTTAAGCTCCAAATGTTCTCCCGTTAGCTGCCCACTAAAACTCAGTTAATGCATTTTGAAACATAATATATAGCCAGTACTGCCACATTTATTGATATTTGTACTGCAAATGCAACATTAGTGCTGCTACAGTAGTACTTGTGCTACACTCCTACTCCTGTCTTGATGTAAGCTCAATAATCCAGGTAAGGAAATCCTGGAAATTTGACTTTGTTGTTTTTTTTTAGTGGGAGAAGTATTTCAAAACTTTCAAACTCTCCTCAGTCTCAACTGACTGCAGGTTTCCCCAGCCTTATAAACAGTACCTTTGCATAATCACTGAAACTAGCACCATTGACTAACAATGGGCTGTGTGATCAATGATATGCAAATTGTCCACTGATCAATGGACGTGTATACCATTCACAGAGGGTTGGGGAATGGCTGCAATCACAGCATTGTAAGATGGAGACAGATGTACCCTTAGGCCTAAGGGTACCTCTGGTAGGCAGCTCAAAACACTTTGGATTTCGTGGAGAAGGTGAGAGATGTCATTATGGAGGCAGAAGAAACCATGTTCTCATTTGATGTCGCATCTCTATTCACTTGTGTTCCAGTAACTGAGGCAGTGGAGGTAGTACGTAAGAGATTACAAAATGACCCCACCCTCAGCAAAAGGACCTCTCTCAACACAGACCAAGTGTGCCTACTTTTGGAACTGTGTCTTCAATCCACATATTTCATATACAAAGGCCAGTACTACAGGCAGAAGCATGGGTGTGCCATGGGTTCCCCAGTTTCACCTAGGGCTGCACAATTTGGGAAAAAAGTTATGTGGCGATTATTGAGATCAATATTGCGATATGAGATTGTGATATGATAAAGGGCACTTGCTGGCAAAATTAACTATAGATGAATTTACACATTTTCAGATCTGCTGTTTCATTTTCAGTCAGTAAGGATGTTAAATGAACATAAACCACAGAGATGCAGGTTCAACTACATCATTAGGTCCTGTGCA
>JAUBNQ010000003.1:20801039-20811578 GCA_032353495.1 Ctenopoma kingsleyae | reverse complement strand
AGGTAAAAAGCAGCACGTAAACATTTAGCAGCCTTTAACATGACCTAACTGTCCAGTCCAGCTAGATTAAACGTGTAGAAATGTTGTATAAAAGACACAACATGTTCTCTCTGACATTAACAGCTGAGTGTCGTAGCTGAACTACTTAATCACGATGAACCTGTATTGAAAATGCTTCAGTTTAACGAAGCACTTCACACAGTCAGTAATGGCGACATCTGCTGGCCAAATCCTTGATATTGCTTATGAATAAATTTAATCTAGACCAAGGAGATGCTGTTCTTGTTGTTTTGTTCAGTAAGGTCTGTATTGTGATTTCAGATCACTTTAAAATGGAGAACAAGCAGAATGAGAAGTATGGCTGATCTTCCAAACCAGTGTGACACCACTGAGTGTGGTCACAGCTTGTCAGATCCAGGTTTATCCATAGATGTAAAGCACTGGTGCATCTCAAAAACAGGAAGACATGATTAGAGATTGTCTACAGCACGCAAACAGCTTGTAGAGTCCTATGAACAGATGAGACCAAGATCACGTTTGCATCAGAAAAACAAAGAAAGGAGAAGAGTTTGGAGAAGAGAAGAAACTGCTCATGATCTGGAGCCACGTCGTCTGTGAGGCATGGTAGAACTAGTGTTACGGTGTGCACAGGAACTGAAGGCTGTTAAAGCAGAGATCTGACAGAGAATCACCAGGAAAGAAACCCAGCATCTGGTGATGTCTGTGGTTCAGACTTCAGGCGATCACTGACTGCAAAGGATTTGCAACCATTTATCAAAACGTATCAACATTTTATTGATTAGTTTTCTTCATTAGTTTTTAACCTCTAAAATTCAACCAGTGTTTTGTATTAATCTCTTAAATTAAAGCTGATAATCTACACTTTAAGCACACGTTGATTCTCTGTTGACGTTCAGGTGATTTGTGTCTCTACAGATACTACCTCTTTGCTCTGATCCTTAGCCTAACGCGGGACGTGTACGAGCTGCACCTCCTCATGGAGAGTGAAGCCCGTTACAGAGCCAGTAAATCCCCCCCCTCGCCCTACTCTGGCACCATCTCACCTGCTGACAACCTGTCCTCCCCGGCCTCTCCGACCACCATGGCCGTCCCCATCGTGTCGGCGCGGCTTCGCAGACAGCTCCACCTGCTGGTGACAGTGTTGTACAACAACCCGCCGCTGCTCTTGGACCTGCTAAAGAACAGTTGTGACATCTTCATCCCTCTGGACCGGCTGGGGATTTACCGTACGGGATCCGGCTTCGTCGGGGCCTGCGGCCTGGTCTCCTCTATCCTCTCCATCATTACAATGGTCCATCCTTGGCTTAAACTCAAGCCGTGAACCCGCATACAGGGTGGAGCGGTCCATCTGAGATCACAGTCTAATAGGGTCAACACACTGATGGTTCTGTGAAGGCAGAGCTGGACTGTGATCACATTTTAGAACAGCAGGGTGTCCAGATCCTTCAGCTTCAGGCTGCATCTACGAGGACTAGTTTGTGCTTCACACGCTGATTAACTCTTTACTGACCTGAATGAACTGATGAGTTGCTGTTGCTTTAGATGGGTCATTACAGTGCTGCAGCGTAGCTCTGCTTCACCTCTGTCCTCTTTCTGTCTCACACTTGCATAAGATTAGTCCTGATCCTGAACCATCACTCTGAGATTTCAGTAACTCAGTGACTACTATAATGACAAACGTGACTCCATGGATGGAAACACTGTTCTCTAATATTTTGTTCATTTGTTTAGACTAGTGAGTGAGTTTGTCTTTTCTTCCTGTATTCCACTTTCAGAACCACTTAGTGACTGAAGGAAGCTCAGTGCTGCACTGTTCTCTCAGGTTCCGTTGCATGAGTGGCACCACTCAGCTGCAGTGTTGTGTAGAAGTCTGCACTGACTGAGTGGACACGAAGCTAAACTAAATCCTTAAGTCTTCATTTATCAACTCTCGCTGTCCAGCTTACTTTAATATGAATGTACGTAGGAAAGTGTCTCACTGATCGCCAGTGATCATCGTGGCCTTTAGTTTTCAAGATGTCCTAAAATCACAGCACACTTTCATTCATAGTAGTCAAATATTGTTTGGCCTGTAAAGTAGAACAGTGACAGCTCAGCGTGTACTACAGACAGTAGAAGCTGCACAGGCTGGTTTTGGTGGGTGCAGCAAGCTAGGAGGAGGTCTACAGATGGAGCACGGATGGAATCTCTCACTGATTTCATAAAACTGATTTGTGTTTTCAATTGAGTGTGTTCCCAGTTAATACATGATGCTAGTAAATGTACTAATAAGAATGAGTGAGTTTTGTGGGACAACTACACCATGGTGTGGCGTGGGTTATCATTGATGGAGGCAGCCAAACACTGTGTGATGTTAGACGACCAGTAGAGCCAGACAACACAACGGTTTTCATTTTATAGCAAACTTATCAGCTCACACTATTGGAAACTCCCCTGGAGATAAACTGCTCTATGCCTGTGTTTACACTTGATTCTAAAATGTGATCTTTGCTGTGATCTGTCCATATACATGCGTGTCCAAGGTGTCTGGAGTGTTGGAGGGCCAGCTCCACCTACTGTGCGCCACATTGACAACCATCCTGTGTTGACATATTTCCTGTAACACCAAGCCTCTACACTAGAATAGATATGTTTCAAGTGGTTTGAAGCCACCTGAGAGCCGTTTTAAAACCAGGTGTAAACATTTGAATGACATGTGATAAAGACTGTGTTTCAGGTACAGATCTACTGACGTCTCATCTTACTCAGATGAACTTTATGGTTTTAAATGTAAAGCATAAATATTTTCAAAGAGAATATACAGATTTTCTAACAAAATGTGGAACATCACTGTTTTTATTACTGTTCTGACTGGACTAAGATTTCATCTTTTCATCAAATTAATCTAAAGCCAATAATATTCTCGTAACCTTTACTTCAAGCATGAAACATTACACCTGTCTACATTTTTGTGCTCATATCCAACCTGTGCATTTGTCACCGTTGTAATGTGATTGTTGAGGTTTCTCTCTGCAATAAAGAACATTTTGACTCATCTGTCTTTTATTATTTTAGAATAAATAACAAGAGTCATTGTAAATTAAAAAAAAGTTTACTGTTAAAAAGAGGAAGTACAAAGCAAACAAGGGTAAATAAGAACATGACAATAAAACTGAAAGTACAGGAGGTCAGTCTGAACGTGTCAGTGAACACTCCTGCTGGTGTTTCTGTCCAGGAGTCTTCTTCAAGCAGCAACAGCCCCCATCACTCACTGTGGAAAAGACCACAACCATGTCGTGATGTTTGTGGAGTGATTTCCACAGAATCAGAAACAGTTTATATTTTTTGCTATTGGAAAGTCTAGTAATGAATAAAGGTGAAATTTAATGTTTAGTTCAAAGGTTCAATATGACAACATGCACCAGAAATCATCTCTCTAATCTATTATTTACCATATTTTGCCTCATTAACTATCATAACACAGATAGGTCATCTGTACACACTCTGTACTGTCCCTGAACTCAACACATTGGAACAGTTACTTTGCAGTTTTCTGATGTACATAAGGAAAAAATGGAAAATAAACTTTTTAAAAAATTTAAATTCAAACAACACTTCTTAATATTTTAGATTTTAGTTCTAAGAAGGAAACTACACCAACTATGCACCAGTTTGATCTGCTGACAGATGATTTAATGGACACTGTGTGAACATGCTGAATGTGTGTTGCTTTTAGTGGAGATGCTCCAACCTCAGCTCCTCCTCGTCACTCCTGGGTCTCCATGCTCTCATCCTCTCCATCTCCCCCCTCCTCCAGAGCTTCGTCTTCCTCCTCCTTCCTCTCTGGGGGCTTCTCGTAGGCCTTCTCCGATGGAGTGACGATCACGCCGTCCCACGTGGACATTTCTGCTGCCAGGTCTGCAACAACAGATTGTTGAGTTATTTTATTGCACAGATGTGGAAATTCTTATGCTTAACACTTTTTTTATAAAGATCTTTTAATGAGATCTTACAGCTGGCATCTCCCTCCAGTCCGAGGATCTTCCTGTAACCTCCATGAGAGAGCACCCTCACCAGAGTCTGAGCTGTGAAACACACCATGTCCTGCACAAACACACACACATTCCTCTTCATCACCTGTCATGTTCATCAAGCACAGACAGAGCTCCCTCTGTGAGACCTACCTGCTGTTCCAGAGTCATGACTGTGTGCACCCTGAAGTTGCCGCTCTCGCAGGGGTCAGTGATGCCCACAGAGCCGGGCAGAAAGAGACCAGCAGCCAGCATCTGCAGGCAGCGCCTTCAAAGAGTCCACAACAAAGATTAGTGACAATGTCCCAGCTGCAGTGGGTGTGTATGAGTGAAAGCTGAGGTGAGAGGGAACCAACCTGTAGGCTACATTCAGGGACAAGGGCTGTCTGGACGGGTTGTTCATCACTGCAGAGTGGCCCTGAAAGACGTCAGAGGCTGAGCTCACTACACTGACCTCATCACAAAATACAAGTTCAAGTTTTTTTTTTTACTCTGGATGTGGAGTCTGGTCAAACGTCTCACCAGCAGGTCCAGGATCCAGGGAGTGAGGGGTTCAAAACCTGGGAAGCGCAGCCTCAGATCCTTTAGCAGGCGAATCAGCACTTTGACCCTGAAAGGCATCAAACAATGATCAGTTCAGGTGAGCGTGCTGTGAGGTGAATCAGTGAAAACAGGAGACTGAGGAGGGTCCTCACGTTGACTGAGAGGCGTTCTCCTCAAACCAGCGGGCGTGACGGATGGCAGCGAGGGCACTCTGCAGCACCTTGATGTCCACTGATGAAACAACAAAAATAAAGTAAACACCAGAGTTTTGGGACCTCAACCCTCCATGAATTCATGCTTCTTTAATCTAAGGGCTATTAAAATGAAAGTGATGAGCTAGCTGTGGTGCTTCCAGAAGAGAAACACTGCACAGACTCAACCGCATCCGACTGAGACAGAAAAATACGAGCTGATCCATTCTCTTATAATTTTGCTCCAAAACAAGAGACATTTCTTCTATATGCTGAGTGTGTGTGTGTGTGTGTGTGTGTTCATACAGTGCAGTTCAGGGTCAAGCTTGCGCAGGTTGGGGGGGACGGTGGTTATGAGGATCTTGACAGTCGCATCAGCCGAACTGATCTCGAAGCCCGTCTCATTGGTCAGCATGGACAAAACTGGAACCAGCACATCACATCACATCAGCAGTGGAGCATTGTAAAGTGAGCGGGGGCCACATTAGTGATCAATTATCAATCTGTCACTAACAAGACCACAGTGTGTTACCTTCACTGGGGTCCTGCGTACGAAGGGTCTCCACCACTTTGTTGCCCAAAGCAGCGACTGCCTCCACTGTTAAAGAAAAACCTCTTGTCATCATGTCACAGCTCAGCAGGGTTCTAGCAGTAAACACAGATTTAAAAGCTTGTCGTCTTCAGACACTGAAATTTCTTTTGGATAAATGGGAAAAGGTGTTGATTTTACTTTGAGTCTGACTGCCGGTGCACTTGACCAATCAGCAGCCAGAAAAAGTGTGTGTGAGCTGTGAATGGTCTGAAATGATTTTACTTGACTGTTTAGGCTTAATATGATTTTCTCAAAACACGCAGTTTTGGAATTGATAATTGATGTGATGATTAAAAATAATAATTTCATACAACAGGTTATTGTATGTTTTGTTTGTTTGAGTTGAGAAATACATGTTTAGAAATTAAAGAATTTTTCGGAAGCCTGTTGCCTTCAGGGCAAATCGTGAGAGCAGGATACAGCTGGAACAAAACAGATCATCTTCAATTACATGAGGAAAAACAATTTGGCAAAAAAATCAACAGGTTTGCATTTTACCACATTTCTCACTAGTCTCAAACTTAAAAATCCATTGAAATGAGTTAAGAGTTTTTAAATGGAGCCAAGTTCTAAAACTCAGATGTAAGACTTTTTAAGAATGAGTGGATACCCCGTCTTTTTGAAAGGAAACGTTAACTTCCTTCCTTGTGATGACTCACATGTAGGGAGGATCTTGAGGATCACGACCAGGTCAGCAACATTGTGTCCTGTTGTCATGGTGCCCTTCTTGTACGAGCCCACCTGACGCACCTCTTCAATTTGCTGCAGAGAGACACAGGTCACACATTATGTATTTATTTTATTAAAGCTCCACATCGACTGTTTGTGCTGCTTTTGAAGAATTCAATTCAATTTGTTTATTCCAACATAATTACATACATCACACTGTTAAACGTGTGTGCGAGTGTGAGATGTTCAGCAGTTCATCTGACAGTGTAGTGACACGGTGACTCACCACTTCAAAGTTGCCGGGAGCAACAATCAGGTTGTCAATGACGTTGTTGATCTTTGTGACCAGGGACAAGATGGACGACTAAAAGCAGGAAGAGAGCAGCAAACACGGTTCACAGTCAACAACACACATGCATTGAACCAAATCTGAAGAAACAGCGGGGACTAGTCAGACTGACCTGCTCTGCAGGCGTGGGGCTCAGGTCCTGGTTCCTCTTCAAAAGACACTCGCTGAACGCTGTCTCATCAGGTGCGGGCTTCACTCTGGGGAAGGCCATCTCACACTTATGGCAAAAACAGTGTGGTTCAGTACACGCACCACTGGTCAGTGGCTTTACCACCAGCCTACTCACAGCAGTACAGTTGTACAGTACAGTACAGACAAAACTAATGCAACATGTCACCTTGCTGCAGTGGTGTACAGGTATAGTTCAGGGGCAGCCAACATTCTAAAGCTCTAAAAAATGATGATGATGTGAGGGTGGGTGTCAATGATCCCAGATGCACTCTTAATTTTTACTAAAACTGGCTCAGATGAAGATCAAAACTCTTAGTGAGAAACTTTTAGCACCATTTAGAAACACTGACCACATCTGAAGGTGATGCTGGCTGCACTTAGCAGTCCAACACGGTTTTACTCACCACATAAAAATCAAATGGGATGTGCGGCACAAACGGACGGTACCTAAACAGGAATGAAGAAGAGACAAACTGTTGTAATAAAAGAACATATCGTGTACAGTCCACACTGTGATAATCTGGACATTTACACATGTGGTTTTTAGGCTCTGCGCTTCAATGTTCGTGTACATATATCTGCACTCATCCTGTTGCTTGTGTCACAGTACTGGTTCCACAGGCAGAACCAGCTCCATATTTCTTATTTTGGGCCGATACCAGTTTTTCCTTCTTTCCCCTCTACACTCTCCCCTTTCTCTCGTTTTTATAAATGTTGATGTTTGTTTCATCTGTTCGGATCTGCACGATGTTGGCGAATGGCAGCTCGAAGGCTTGAACTCACCCCTGGACCAGTCCTCCACGGGACCCGAAGCGGCCTCCCCGGCCCCTGCCGCGGTCCCCTCTGCACACAAACACAGCGACAACTGTTCACAGACATCTGTCAGTCAAGCTGGCGTTAAGAGTCATTATGTCGGTTAGTATTCAGTGCCTTGCGACCATTAACGCTAGCTAGCTAAGCTAACGTCCTCATCTGCTACATACATTCATTCATTCAGTCAATATACTTGGCTAGGTGGTGTTAGCTAACGTTAGCATGCCGGATAAATGACTCATATCAATTAATAACAATTCACATACACTACAGGAACCAAACCAAAAACTCTCTTCGCACTGAAAACGTCAAAAATAATGAACAATGAATTAAATGTCTATGAGGCAGCGTTAAAACAATACACGCAGCTAGCTGCTAACAACATTAGCTTTACCAGGCACTTCGAGCTAGGTTAATAGCATAGGAGACTAAAACACTCTGCTTGTATAGAACGTTAACTAATAACTGGCTAATTTGGATTTAATTCTAAACACATAAAAAAAACATGTTAATTACCTCATTGCGTACGACGTTTTGATAATTTAATAAGACAATATTAAGAGAACGGTTCCCCCCTTCCAGTCTCCGCAGCAGATGATACTACTACTACTCCTGCTGCTGCTTCTTCTTCTACTTTTTGAATTTTAACAGCTCGCATGTGCACTATCGCCACCCGCTGGACTGGAGAGTCAGCAGTAGATATGCAAAAAAAAAACAAAAAAACATTTTCACAAAATTTCAAGAATATTTTAAAACGAGAGACAGGCGCCCACATGAACACACAGGTTTTTTTTTCATGATTTAGCATTAGGGGGCTTTTAAAGGTTCCCCCCAAAACATAATTTTTATGTTCTTCTTTGACTTTGGAAGGCGTCCACTTGGTTTTATTAACTCTGCTGAAACCTCATGTTGTATTTAGATATGTCTTTGAATATAATCTTACCCAGAATAAGGGTATGATTTCACAACACTGTAAGGGCTTTTAAACAAAGAATCTGTGGCCAGTATAAAAAGGAGGGATGATTACAGCGAGCAAAACCTCCTCCTGTTCTTTGTGTTCATATGGGCGCCTGACTGTTGTTTTAAGACCCAGCTGTAAAATTGTAAACCTGTACTTTGAGGCCATATTCAGACAAACTCTATGAGATGATATTTGAACACATCCCCTCGTGGTCAACCCACAGATGGGGCTCGGAGCATGAGCTGGTGTGAGTATCTTGTTTTATGTTCCTGTGACACAATTCTGAATAATATATAAAACATTTCAAACTAAATGTCCAGTCAGCGTGATTAATTTCTATATTGAAAGTACTTAACATGCTGAATTACTTTAAATACTGTTAGCACTGCAGCAGAACGTGTGAGAACTCAGTTCTTGTCACTGAACCTTTCAGTGCTGAACATTGAAGATACCAACAGTGATTTGATGAAGAATAGCATCTTCTTACCATAACGTCTGTGAATCCAGAATCTGATTTCACTTTGTCGTATGTGCCGTAGAGCTGCACTGTTGTTCATCTTCTACAAACACATCAGTGAGTCACGCCACTGCACTTGGTGACAGGTTTCTTCATTGCACAAAATCTGGGCACTGTCGTTGATGTATACACAGCTTCACGGTCTAGTAATAACCACATGTAATTCTGAATAAAATGTGTGAACCCAGGATCAGTGGCCATTATTAACCATTAATTATTCTGAGGGGTCATTTCTGTTGGGAGTCTCTTCACACAGAACACAGAAGCACTTAACAGAGGTGGTCAGCTATTTTTTGGTAGAGAAACCCAGATTTTTCTGACCTGATTCAAACTTAAGCCATAACCTCTGCCCACTCAATTCAATTCAATTCAATTCAATTCAATTCAATTCAATTAAATTAAATTCAATTCAATTCAATTCAATTCAATTCAATTCCTCTAATCAGTTCATCCATGACGACGAGTGTTTGGAGTGTAGGTGTCTGTGCTGTCATAAAGAGTCCATATTTGGCTGTTCATATGGCAACAAGTCTTCCTTCTCATTTGCTGGTCAGACGTGTTCAATCTACTACTATGTCTGTTCTTGATTATGGTCACACTGTGTACATTATGCAACCTCTCGCTCCACCTGTTGATGATGTGTGTCATAGAGCACTGTGCTTTGCTCCAGGTCATAAATTCCTCAAACCATTGTGCATTAAGGTCCTCCATAATTGACTCACACTTGTCTTTTCTTTTCTGAATGTAATACTGTTGTAATTGATCTGTTAATATTTAAACTGTATATTGTGTGGTATGTGATGTGCTTTTTCCACATACACAGCAAATATCCTTTCTTTATTAGTTCACATGTTCCTGATTATAAACAGAGTCACCATATTTATTCTTGACAAAATCCACTTTGGTTTCGTGATAGAGCACAGAGTTAAAGTATGTTAATCTGACTGATACAAGTATGGTTTTTATTAAATAAGATGCTGAATGAATCTATAGTGTTATGGACCTGATGAATAATTCCACACTCATGGAATCATTCCTCTACTCCAGTATGGATTACTATTATATATTGATCAACTGAAGTAAACACAATACAAAACTACTACTACTATCAGATTATTACACTACTAAACCTTATTCAGTCATACAGCTTGGGGTACCTCAGATGTGTGTGGCAATGGGAAGCTAGATGTGTGGTGCATCACTTCCATTAGCATCTGTCTTTGTGCCAAAGACAACAAAGGACTAAATACTTACTTTTTTAAAAACACTTCCACTTTTCTACCTTATTGCCCAAAGCACTTCACGCACACTCACACACCAGTGGTGGAGCTGCCATGACCCTCCAGGAGCAACTTTGGGTTCACTGTCTTGCACAAGGACACTTTTGACTGGACGACCTGGGAGTCAAACACACATGGTGGAATAAATGCAGCTGTGAATGTCTGCCACAGTACCACAGCAGCTAGGTTTTTATTTTCTTGTTTTAATTAAAAAATGATTTTCTGGACCTAAGGTTTGATACTAACTTTGCTCCAGGCCTCTTCTGTGCCAAAAGAAACCTATTGCCCCTTTTTAAAAACTCATCACCACAGAATTTAATCTTTTCAGTCTTCAAGAGTTTGCCGGTCCACTTAAGATTAGGATAATTGCAATAAAAAGTTTACGCAACACACGGATCTCTCCACAAACTAAATTAAGCTGA
>JAUBNQ010000003.1:20769791-20784588 GCA_032353495.1 Ctenopoma kingsleyae | reverse complement strand
CCACCCATCATCTCATAAGGATCATACCCCGACATTGTCAGGCATGCATACAAGCACGTGGGGGCCATACAAACTACCATTATGAGTTGCTGCTATGACATTTCAGTAAATTGGACTAACCTGACACATCAGTTTTTCAGTTTAAATTTCTTGGTGACTGAACGTCTATAGGTTGATCATTTTCATTTTCATCAAATCATGTGGCATCCTTTCGTCCATTTTTTTTCCAATTGAGATCTGATGTGTTTTTAAAGTGTTCCTTTAAGTTTTTTTGAGCAGTGTATTTTAGAATAATGTTCCTCAATGTAAAACTGAATCATCATCATCTACAGTACATAAAACCATCAACAGATTCAAAGAATCTGGAGAAATGTCTGTGCACAAAGGACAAGGGAAAAACACAATATTGCATTAAAAAGAGACATGATTCTGTGATGGACACAGTTCACCGTGTCATCTAAACGTGCAAGATGAAGCTCTATCATGAAAAGAAGAAGCCTTATATGAACATGATACAACATGACACAGAAACACTCCTGTCTTCTCTGGGCCTAATTTCATTTATAATGGTCTGTGACAAATAAGAAAACTGTTTATTGGTCAGACAAATTGAAATTTGACATTTCTTTTAGGAAAGCATCCAGACTAAAAAGGAGAGAGTCCGGGTGCTGAACTGTCAGTCCAGACTTTTCATCAACGGAAAATATTTGACACATCTTTAAATACAAAATATGACAAAGAAGAGCCAGGACTGCTGAGCAGTTAGAATCCTGTATCAGGTAAGTATGGGACACGTTTGTCTCCCATAATTCCAGCAACTGGTCTCCTCAGGTTTACAGGCTGTTGTTAAAGAAGAGGGGATGATACACGGCCCTGTTCCAACTTTTTGGAGACATGTTGCTGCATCACTTTCAAAATGATCTTATTTTTCTCCTAAAATGGTTCATTTTCTCAGTTTAAACATTTTATATATTTTCTATGTTTAATTATAAATAAAAGTTGGGTTTATGAAATTTGCAAATAACTGATAACTTGTCTAACCTTTTTGGAATTGGGGATGTACATGCACTCTGCAAGAGAGCACAACATAACCTATCTGATCAAAGTATTAGTTGTAATAGTTGTCAGTCACTTACTTTACACTTTTGCTCGATCAGCCCGGTGCATTTCCTGAAACAATGTTGCTGCAGTGGACAGTAAAGACAAAGAAACATGGAGTCTGCTCTTTTACAACATGTAGTGCCAACTATGAAATCATCAGATTCTTAGTGTGCAGTCATTCATCAGTGATGGCTCTGTGTCATATTTTCAAAATACGATAGATCTCTATACTATAGTACTATAGTTCAGAGTATTACACTTAGTTCATGATGTAGGCACAAAGCCACTGAGTGTGACTTTCATCACTACATGGAGGAAATATATCAATCCACCACCAAGGACATGGATAAAATCACAACAATGGTACAGACACCGCTGAAGGACAGGTTCACAATTTTTTAAGTGTGTCTTAAAACAATGGTCAGGTGCCTAAATGAACACTGAAAGTGTTTTTTCCTGTTGTAATCACTCCTCCTTGATGTCGTAAAGTCCTTACAGTGGAAACGATGGGGGCCAAAATCCACAGTCGTTCCGTGTTCCATATCTAAAGCCAATATGACGCATCTGCAGTTTGAGTTTACTCACGCAACAATGCCAAAACAATGTATTTTTGGTATAAAATCCCATCTTCGTGTTTTCTCATCCCTCAATTACTGTCTATGTTGTAAAGCAGCATCTCTCAGAAAGATCTCTTAGGGGCCAGTATTAACAGGAGGACTGGTTCCAACACGTAAAACTTGTTTGAGTGTTGATATCAGCATCTGACTATTGTTTTAAGACATACTTGAAAATGTGTGAACCTATCTTTTAAGACTTCTCTGGGGAATGCACTCTTATCCTTTGTAAGTGCCAAATGTGCGAAAGCTCCCTGTTCTGATTTTGAAACTCGGCATATATCACAGATATAAACCATAATAATGTATGTGGCTGACATATTAAAGCATGCTTTTTAAAACCCAAACATATTGTATCATTTTAAATGACCAAACAAACCAGAAATGCTCCACAAGAAAATGGGGAAACTGTCAAGTTAACACGCAGCCAAACTATGACGGCATAAGTTTTCTTTTGTTCGAGAAGGTACAGTTTTTTTGTCCTGCAAACATTGTTTCAGTCTTGCACCAGGCAAGACTCCTGTCTTCCAAAAACAATGTGAAGAGCACATTGTGACAAACTGATCGCAGAATTATCAGCAGCAATTTGGTGATGTTCTTTAGACCTGTTAACTTTCAGAGTTGAAGATGTTATTGGGTGATGTGCTAGAAGTGCTTTTAGTGCTCATATGTAATATCAGTATATTTGGCTACTCTGTTTTATGATAATCAGACCCTTAAATCTGATCTAAATTTAATGAGTTTCATATATGCTCTAGCCTCTCTGTGTAGCTTATAAAGACAATACCACAGCATGTAGCTCCAGTCGGTGGCAGTGTTCACAGTGGTAAGAGTCCTGGCGGTAGGGGAGGTGTTTGGACATCAGACCCAGGGCAGCAGTAGCAAACGCAGCACTGATCAGATGCAGCACCAGGACACATTTCACCTGTGAATGAGAACATGTCCAGTACAGCACAGTAAGCGTATTACATAGACCAGTGGTTCTCAAACTTTTTACACCGGGTACCACCTCAAAAAATATTTGGCTCTCCAAGTACCACCATTATGACCAGAGGTGAGTAACGAGTTACATTTACTCTGTTACATTTACTTAAGTAACGTTTTTTTCTAAATGTACTTGTAGGAGTAGTTTTACTACACCATACTTTTACTTAGTTTTGTAAAGAAGAAACGCTGCTCTCACTCGACACCTTACTTCTTCTTTTTTTACCATTTATTCTACACATTAGTTTCACCAATCAGTCGTTGCAACAATGATCACATGACTCAGTTTCACCACCGGTAATAACGTCGCAACATTGATTGAAGTTGGTTCTCGCTGACGTGCAGAAGGCAGACAGCTGTACAGCTGTGTGCAGATGTGCACACTTCACCCGTGATATCACCCGTTAGCTCACTCTGGATTCAGAAATAGGTGAGTTACAATTACATCCTGATCAGCCAACAGAATTCAGCATCCAGCTGTCTGCCTTTTGCGTGTCAGTGTATGTGTTTTGTCTGCTGATGTGTTTGAATTTAAACTTCCCCAATAAAACTGGACATGGTTCTAGTTTAGACATTCAGATACCAGATTTCTGCTACAACATCATGTGAATGAACACTGTATAGTTAACTTAAGATAACACTTGTAATTCGTGATTCCGTGTTGTGACTCTAATGCTGTTAATAATGTTTATGGAGATGTAAAGTGTAAAAGTTTGACATTGGCCAGTTCACCTGTAAACTATAGCAGAATTATGTCTTTAATGTTATTATTTAATTTTCATCAAAAATTCTCAGGTGTTCCTCTAGTGGTACACATCATCATCTACAGTAACAAATAATATCATCAAAAGATTCAGAGAATCTGGGGAAATCTGGATTTGAAATAAAAATATGGATTTATGAGATTTGCTAATTGTTGCAGTGCAGTTTTATTTATGGTGAAAAGTATAATAGTTATACATAATACATATATATATATATATATATAATACCACAGTGAAACTGGAGTTTTAGGAAGTACAGTGTGTTATAGAGTGTATGTCCAACAGTGGCCTGTGTCATTATACAGTTGCTCTTGTTGTAGACTCACCCAGAACAGAGTAGGCCTCCTCCCGCTGTGGATCAACACTGAACCAGACAGAGTCACCTGGGGTTACAGACACAGCATTGGTCCATCAGCTATATACTGTATTAATGAAGCACTGGGAAAATAAGAAAGCATGAAAATATGCTGTGACCACTGATCACTGACCTGTATGACAACGATCAGGAAGAGGACCACATCTCCTGTAAAATGGATCTCATAGATCTGGAGCATTGAGGCGCTCAGACAAAGAATCAAAGCCCCAATAACAATCTGGATGGCCTGGGGGTGGGAGGCAGGTAGATGAGGTGATCAGATTCATTTTGAATAAATGACATTTATGACACTGAAGTCTGAGATTCTAAGCTCCTTATTGGGAAAGAAAGTGCTGGAATCGACCTTTAAATCACATATTCCCAAACCAGGACAGAAATATCACTTTTTCTACTATTCATAGAAAACTATTAATTAGAGGTCATAGTGTATTGTATGTAGTTTAGTTTACAAACTTTGAACACTTCTGCTCACCCCCAGAGTCTTGGGCTCCATCTTAAGGTGGGACTGTAGTTGGTTTGGGGAGAGGGTCCCCACAGCAGGCATCGGGTCCTTGTCATTGTTAGCCATTGTGCTGCTGATGAAGAAACGACAGTTTTAAAACCACACTATGTGGAAAATGACTGAATGAAAGAGAAAGAGCAGCAGAAGAATGGACAGAAAGTTTGAGAAGTTGAGAGGTTTAGTTTATAGTTGTATGTTGCTCAGTACACCAGTGATTATTTCTTTTAAGACACATTGATAATTGTTGGCTATTGTATGCAAAGTGTTTCTGCGGTGTGTAGTCTTACTGTTCCAATATTTCTGGATGGGACTGCAGCAATCTGCTGACATGAGTAAAAAAGGCCACTCCTGGCTACTCACTGCTGATTGCAGCAGATATGAAGAATGAATGAGGAATATATTAAACAATAATGGCTTAAAATGGCTTAACATTTGCCACAAAATCACCATTTTGCTGCTTTCTACTGTGTACTGCTATTACTACTTCTTCAGTGGTTTGGTCTTAAAATTGTGCATATAAACAATAGAAACATTAGAAACACAGGCATTAAAGAAATAAATAAATACATACATGCATACCATATGCCAATAAAATGTTCAAACACTAATGAAGTATCTTAACTGTGAATGACTTAGATGTGAGATGAAGTTAAAAGGTCAGGAAAAGGTTTTAAATGGACCTTAAGATGGATTCAAACAGTATGTGACATCACATAGAGCGGGGAAAATGAGTATTTTGATGTCTATGTTTTTCTCAGTAACTATATTTCTAATGTGGTTATTGACATGACATTTACACCAGATGTCAGTAACAACTAAAATAATCCACACATATAAAGAAATCTAAAGACACGAGTCCATAAATGAAGTTATGTGTGATAATGTGGAATGACACGGGGAATAAGTATTGAACGCATGAAGAAAAAGACATGGAAAGTCCAGAACCAGCTGAAATCTGTCAGCATTTAGAAAGAAATCCTGCCCCCTATCAGTGCAAATTATTATCAGCTGGTTTAGTCCTATAAAAAGGTTTCTCATTACCAGGGTATCACTCTCTGAAGAAGCATGATGGGTAAAAGCAAAGAGCTCTGCAACCGTATGGTTGCTAAACATACAGATGTATTTGTGAGCTCTGCTGGAAAAGAACATTTCACCATGAACGAGCCACAGCACTGTACAGTGACATCAGTCCCTGAACTTGTTACAAATATAACTCCATGTTAAAATGAAAAGCATGCTTCAGCTTAAGTCATGTGACGGAGTTAGTTTCTATAGTAAACAGTGTATGACAGCAGTTTCTAGCTGTAGTTTTAACTTGGTCATTCTCAGCCACCTTTGGGGCTGGATCCTCTGATCATTTAGTGTCATCAGTGCGTGCTGTGCACTTTTTGGATCAAAAAGTGATGCCTCACTCTCTCTCTCTCATTACTGTTAGTCAGGCTGTCACATTCAGGATTCTAAACACATCTTCACTTAGAAATGTTCGTTCTCTATCAGGCCTGGGTGCAGAATAAACGGGGCGTCTCTCGTGTGTCTCTGTTCAGGCCCAAGCCTGCAGGCTGATTTTCAATTCTGACACACAATAACAACCTTGAGTCAGCAGAACCAAGGACTTCTGCTGCTACAGGAGACAAAAACACCACCAGAGCTTCCATCATCTCTTAGATGTACTGTCTGAATATTATGTCTACATACATGATATATTAATATTATATATATGTGTCGACCTGTTTAATTATAGATCAGCAGACAGAAAACCAGTGTTTAGAACATCTGGGTTATTTCTGTGAACTCTGCACAAACGTGTGCAGGATTTTCATGTAGTGTATGTTGTTGAGCGTTGTGAGGAGCGGGGGGGTCCGCAGCAGGGACGCTGAGGGACCGCAGTCCAGGAGCAGACACGACACTAGTCTGAACGTACCGGGTGGGACTCTTGGACATTTTTGGACATCCCTCAGAACTGTGTCCATCCGAACAAACAGTTCTGATGCACAAATCAACAGTGACGCTCCGCATACTCCGCGCTGTCCTCAGTGACTCCCCCGTCCTGTCCCAAGCTACCTGTCCTGGTTTCTCCTGCGGGACAAAACGCGGTGAACGGATGATCTTACCTGATGATGATGATGATGCTGCTGCAGCAGCTCGCCGTCCTCTTGTCTTATCTGCTCGGGGAAGGTGTCCAGCCGGACGCGCTGTCTGCTCTGCAGGCTGCAGCAGGGTGTGTTCAGGAGCCGGATTTCACTGCGGCACACTGATGCTGCGACTTTTTTTTTTGTGGACCTGCTGTCTGATGCAGTTCACATGCACGACTGCAGCCTGCAGCAGGTTGGGCTTCCATTACGTAACCGTAACACACACATAACCCTTCATAAATGTACAAATGATGGTTATGTATTATTTATTATTATTATTTAAGTTCAGACAAACTGCTGTCACACATGATGTAAGCAGCTGGAGACTCCAGTACTTTCTGTTTTTTCAAAAGTTAGTGGAAAAAGTGATTGTGAACAGTTCATCTCTGCAGTCCAGGTATAAACTACTCAGTTCTGTTCCTTCATTGATTCCTTCATTCAAAACTAATTTAGATAGAGGAGGATCAGGGGCGTATCTAGACATTTTCAAATGGGATGGGGGGGGGGGGTTGAGCATGGGGGGCACATTGATAAAGAGTTGAGAGCCTGAAATTCAAAGACATGCTTTCAGGAAATAATAATAGTTCATTTGAAATAAGGAGGGTGCAGAAACACTGAACATAAGAAATAACATCAGTAAATATCTGCAAACAGCTGATAACAGTACACGAACAGCCCAGATCTTTGTGCAAATATCAACCTGACTAAAGAAACAACAAAGTAAACTCTTTATCATAACCATTTCTCCTGACAATTTGAATACTTTCTTATGTACCAGCTGCGGGTGTCGTGGTGGACCAAAGGACCAAATCCACGGGTCGGTCCAGTGTCCTCCTACGTGGAGTTTGTATGTTTTCCTGGTACTTGAGCTTCCTCCCACAGTCCAAAGACGTGCAGTTATGTTGATTATGAGTCTGATTGTTCATAGGTGTGACTGTGAATGTTTGTTTGTCTCTATATGACAGCTGTGTCATGGTTTTGCTTTTTGCTGTCTGCCTTTTTTCCGTTTCCTCTTTTCCTTTAACTTTTCCTCATTACGTGTCCTCTGGTTTCTCCCCAGGTAATGCCTACCCCTCCCCTCTGTGTTCTGCTGCCTCCTTGCCCCACCTCCATCACCAACATCCACTCACCTGATTGCCTCAGCATTGCCGCTCTGCTCTTACCAGATTGTTGTTTGTCTCTGCAGTGCTGTGTCCTGTCAGCAGTCCAGCCCTGCTCTTGCCTACTTTAGCGTTTCTCAGTTTATGTTCTGTGTTTTGTAGTTTGCTGCTCTGCCCACCTTGAGCCTTGTTTTATATCTCATGTTCCTGTCGGGATCCTCCTTTTGTTTATCATTTACCTGGTTTTGTGATTACACTTTCAGCCTCCACATATGCTTTTGGGTCCTCGCCATTTTTTTCCGTGACAAGCAGGGATAGGCTCCATCACCCCAGCATCCCTTGAGAGTTAAGCCTTAAGAGTTAAGCCCTGCAGAAGATTGGAGCTCCCTCTCTACCATCACAGATTCAGTACTGTGATTTAATCAGTAACGATAACACAATCCTACATTTCTTTTTGTCACTGTAGCCAAAATTAGTCAAAAACGTTTTCTGCAGAACAGCAGATTATATTAGGCATTAAACTGGTTCCTTAAATCCATCTTTTTCTGCAGAACCAGTTAAGTTTTATGGTGAATCGTGGAAAGTGCATCTCTTACAATGGCATGGCTCAGAAGTCAAAGAGTCCAGGTGCTAAGCCAGCCTGCCATCCAGACTTGTCACCCAAAACCTCTGGCACATTATGAAGCACACCATACGATAAAGGAGGGCCCAAATTTTTGAGCAGCATAAATGAGTAAAATGTGTCTTTCAAAACTAAAGCACTTGGTCATCACACTTTCTAAACACAGTGTTAAAACAACACCCCAACATTTTTGGAAACTGAACTGGTTAGTTATTAAAACAGAATTGAAGTTTGGGATTCAGTATGAAATCGATTTGGGCCACTAGGTGGCAGTAGAAGATAACTGAACACAGCCACAGCATGGCACAGTATAGAATCCAGTGGCTTCATGACTCAAAGAGCCAAAAGAAAACCTACTAAAACATAGAATGGAAACTGTGAGAGAGCTACATTTGCAATTTGCTTAAAGACACACTTTGTGATCATGTGCAATTCTGCACAGTGACTTCTCATTTTAGATCTTCATGGACACAGTATTTTCACCATGTCATTAAGCTCTACAGTATGTAGGAGCAGCCAGGGGCCACAGCTCCTTGGTCAGAGTCAGTGGTAGAGCTATTTTTAATTCCTTGCAGTTATATGTTGAGGTGACATGAAAAGTGGTTGGAAATCTCGCATTAATAATAATCCTTTTTCAGAGCTGTGTACGCGGCACCAGCAGCCGGCAGTTCTCCTGTATTGTTGTGACAGCTGGTGTCATGTGGAGCTTCTTCTTCTTTTTTTTTTTTAAATGGAGATCATAACTTTAAGGAGGCTGCAGCTGGGGTCCATAATTAATATCATCACATGTCACATTTTTGAGAGGGATTTTTATAAAGGTCAACACTAAAATAGCCTGAAAAGTAATTTGGATTGTCATCCTGTGTTGGATTAGGAATACTGTATAATGCTGCATCTGTTTCCGTGTCCTTCAGGAGGTTTTAACTGTTAAAGACTGACACATATTTGAGTAAAGGACAATATCTGGGGAACCCCTCATTTGCTGTCAGATAATCAGGTGAGAAAAACAGTCAGTCAGTTTCTGCTCTCTAAAATATGAAACATTGATGTTTTTGGAAAGCGTATTTTTAAATTATTGGCAGTTAGGTTGTTGTTAGTTGGTTGCATCTAGAGAATATTTGAGTGTAAATAGAACTAGAGAAAATGAAAATGGAGAAACCTGATTGTTTTTAGGAAATATACAGTATAAACTTTTGAATTTGATGCCAGCGACACATTTCAAATAAGTTGTGAAAAGTTAGAACTTTTTTCAGGAGTGAACAGATTTGTGATATTTGTGAGTCAAAGGTCCAAAGGTAAAACATTACTGCAAATGCGCTACAGTAATAGAGTTCCTTTGTTTGTTCATACAGTGTAGAGATATGATAAATAACTTTTATCCAATCAAGATTTTCGTAACATCAAAAATGCAGCTAGTCATCTGAACGAGGGACTATAATGCCATTCACTATAAAAAAAAAACCTGCACATGCTCACATGTAAAAATAAACTTAAAGGTCCACAATGTGTGTAAACGTCACATGATGAGACATCCCTTGATCTGAACCATCATCATGAAGACATGAGGACCACAGCTGTATGAGCTGTCAGTCTGCCTCATCTGCTGTCCAAATAATAACTACTGCCAATTAAAAACCTGCACTCTGTCCTTATGTTGTGAATCCATCATACCACAATTTGTAAAGGTTGTAAAGGTTTGATAGATATGATCCAATCTTCACAATCTTCTTCAAGTCCTAAAACTAAAAGAAATTAAGCGAATGACAAAAATGATACATATCCAATCATTTATTGTGGAAAATGATTTAATCTTATATATTTGTGACTGGCAAAGGTATGTGAATGCCTAGAATGATCAGCTTATTAGAAAGTGGAAACTAGAGTCTGGTGCTTCAATCAATCAGGTACAAGTCTGCCTTAAACGAGAGAAAGACACAGGTTTGTAGACGTGTGGCTCAAACAAAGGAGTTTTGTGAAGACCTCAGAAGAAGAGTTTTTTAATCAACAAAAGATCAAACCAAGAGGAAGGAACGGCAGAGTAACAAAAATAATGCACTCATATCATCTTCCTTGATGACACAGTGTTGTCTAGGAAACTAAAGGCCTCTCTTCACTTGACACTGCTAATGTCCACCTAATGTCCAGCATCAGGAAGAACTTGATCTTATCTGGTAACCGTAGTGGTGGCAGTATCATGATCTGGGCCTGCTTTGCTGCCTCTGGACCAGGACGGCTTTGCCATCATTGATCATTTTACAGGAAAATGTATCTATCTGTGAATGGTGTTGCTGAATGCTGTGGAAGGACCTGAATCAGATAGTTTATACAACACGGCCAAACAGCACCTCTGGGTTGAAGTGTAATACCTTTGTCTCATTTGTTCAACTGGGTTTCCCATTTCTAGTTTCAGGACTTTCATGAAAATACAATCACATTGTAAGACATATTTATGTAGATACTGAAAAAAAATCTAATATTTAGTATCAAGTGTAAGAAAGAGAAAGTGTTCTTCTTTCCATCTGAAGCTCAGGGATTTTCAACCTGATAGAAACTGCTTTGTACTGCTGAAAGATGCACATTGTTTTATGCCTTATTTTAATGATCAGACCTCTTAAATTGGTGATATTACAGCTGTGCAGTATTTTATTTATGGTTTTATGTAGAAAACTGTGGTGATGTAAAATCTCCATAACAGATTCCTTGTAAAGAGGTGTTTCAGTCTGAGAAAAACTAAGGCAACCATCAGTAAGGGATCTGAGAGGTTCTTCGTGACTCTGGGTCATCAGAGGAACGGATGTAAAATAAGGCAAACGTGAAGCACCTGGCTCTCCTATCATAACCTGGCAGCACTGTGTCACCATGGAAGATGATATGACCAAATGCTGTGTACATGTGTGTATGATCCACAAGAAATCAGTGATGTTCGCATTCGTGTGTAATACCAGCTTACAAACAAATGATAAACAAGTCAACTAGTCACACATCTGTGATCTTTTCTAGTTGCACTTGAATTAGTGTGCGGTCATCCACCTGACCACAAACTCCACCTACTCCACCTTCTCATGTCTGTGCTATGTAACATCACACTTACACGACTGGGGGTAACTTTGTTATTGAATGTAATGTGGACATCAATTATGTTTCCTCCAAACTGGGCTTAACAAAGCAAATGAGCAGAATAACACATACACAATAATGTCTGCTCCTCTGATCAACACAGGCTCAAAGGCTTCTGGAAATGTTTAAATCTAACAGTCGTCTTCATATGTGTGCAGAACATTAAGTATCTCATAACAGGAGATGCATTACTGTTGCAGTCACTGGTTTTGAATCATACACCAACTATTCTATAAAAATAGTAGAGAAGAAGCAGCTGCACTGGATCAGCTTGTACCTTTCTCTCTCAACATCTGTTAAGTGGAACATTCAGAACATCACAGCCAGAGTGTTTCTGGCAAAATTGAGAACGTACGTCTCAACAGTCGTGTCTCCATTTAAGAACCACAGGAAGATTGTCTTTCATTCCATTACATCCACAGTGTTTGTACTGTACCTTGTAATTAGCTATGCAAACAGAACCTCCCACTAGGACACCAGTGGTAACTTGGGTACCTGGGATTGACCCCCTCACCTCTGGCCTCACATGTAACACTTCAAATATGTGGGACTGTTCAGATAGGGGTGTTAGGCAAGTGCCCGTTCGATCCTGTGAGCGCCCCGTTACAAACTAAGCCACTGGCCTGGCCACTCTGTAGGGTTTGTCCATTGCGTTTGCTCAGAAACTGGTTCTCCACAAAGGCCTCCTGTTCCACAGGGGATCTTCTCTCTGAGTCTCTGGTTGGAGTCCCTGCCTGCGGGACCGTTCGCCTGCGGCAGCGCTGTCTAAAGGTGTACAGTAGCAAGGTGATAAGCAGACTGAGGCACAGCACCAGCAGAACCGACACAACGACCAGCTCCTTTACACAGCAGGGATCTCGAGCCAGCAGCTGAGGCCCTTCCTCCCAAAACTCTTCCTCTTTCTGCCCAGACTTTCGTGTCCACAGGGTGACCTTACCACTCAGCTGTCTGGTGGTGACCTGAGTATCCCTGCTGGACAGTGTCGGCTGAGTCTCCCTTTGTTTTGTAGTCATCCTTTTAGGCAAAGTCCCCCCAGACAAGTGCAGTCCAGGTCTGGCCACTGTCTGTGTGGTGGTTACAGGGTGTGTCTGAGGCCTGGTGTTGCTAGTTGGAGCAGCCGGGCTGCTCCTCTGTTTGACATGATAGATGGCCATGGTCTGTTGGTATCCATTCTCAGTGGAGAGACACAGGTAGTGGCCCAGTGTGGCGGGGGTGGCCACAAAGCTCAGACTCCCATCGCCCAGGTGCAGGTACAGGTCAGATGACAACCGGCTGTTAGGACGCTCCCACAGCTGCTGGGACAGCCGCGACGCTGCAGGACACTGCAGGCGCACCACTTCATTCAGAGACACTGACACCAGCTCACCTGCAGGACATGAGGCTGATATACAGATTACAGCTCATCAACACCCAGAATAAACCCCCACTCCAGTGACATCACAAATCATGAAACCTACCAAGCAATCTGCTGCACAGCGAGGAAATGCAGAAATGTGCGTATTACATGAGCCTGAGCAAAGAACAGTACTTGCTCAATACATATTCTACACAGATGATTTACTGTATGTAGGATATGCAAATTAAAGCAAGAGACATAAAGCTATTGTGATCTAACTTCTCACTCATTAAACTCTACTGTTAAAAGGTTTGAGGTCACTTGAGATAGATTTATGTTGAATTTATGCAGAGTCTACGCCAACGCTACTGGTGCTGGGGTTTCTGTGCCACTGTGTTAAGTGTTTTGGCGTACAATGATTTGTACTACGATGACTGGAACTAAGTGGATCACGTTGGTATTGAAACTCACAGATGATGAACAGATGTTACTTTTACTGAAATTACTACAAAGGAAGAAGGGAAGAAGACATTGGAAAAGAACCACTGAAGTCAATGCAACACGACCAAGTGGACCAACCTCAGTTGTGGTCTGTGTCACTGCAGACTAGTCTAGTAACTCCGTACCTATGCCTACAGCACAGATTTGATGCAAAAGATCAACAGAGTTGCAAAGAAAGAGCCACATCTCAGACTGGCCAATAAAGAGAAAACTGCTGGAGGAGTGGTTGACACCATTTGTCAGGTATGGTGGAGGCAATGTGATGATCTGGGGCAGCCTCGATGGTTGTAAAGTGGAAGATTTGTACATGATAAAAACAAGGAAATTTCTATGTGACCCCAAACCTTTGAATAGCAGTGCATCTAATCATAATCACAATTCTTTAAAAGCATAATATTCATTATTTCATATAAAATTATTGTACAATTGTGCTAAAGCAGTAGATACGAAGTAAGCTGTGAATAAGGTGAGCCAGCATTGTAAAAAACAGCTATGGTATGAGCTTTAGTGACAGAATGGATGGTAACATTTTGCTCTAAAGAACGTGCCTAGTAATAAGGCTGTATTCAGGTAGAACTTCACCATGTGTCTTTAAAAACACAGACCTTCTCACTAATTTCACTGGAGTCTGTTTAACACAGCTGGGACCAGCAACACAGCATCACTTATGTCAGTGAAGCAACTGGAATAAGTGACACTTACCTGCAGACAGTTTGAACCAAATCTCATTCTGTTGCACGTTGCATTGCTCTTGCCTGTGGTCACTAATTAGCTTTGCTTGAATGCATAGTACTGCATTAAAACACACATCTGTCTGAATGTCCAACATTTCTTACATATCAAAAGCCAAATAGGTTATACTTTGTCTCATTTCCCCTGCTTGTCTGTATTTAACACCTGCTTTAATCTCTAATTTCACCATTTCTACACGCTAAGTGATATTTCAGTTTTTATAAAATGATGATGGGGATAAAGGGACAAATTATGATTTCTTTACTTACATGAACATGCACTTGCTTACGCAGAGCAAAGCAGATTAAATAAGTGACACTCACCTGCAGGAAATTTGTTAGAACCAAATCTGACTCTGGGTGTTAATGCAACACTGTTGCACGCCTCTTCAACATTTCCTCTGTCTATGTCCTGGCCTCTGAGGAGGAAAAACTACAGTCAACAGAAAACTAGTACAACTTTTATACAAGGTGTTAACTTAAATGATGAGTAAAAAAACACACAAATGAGATTTTCAACCAGATCATGACTTCACTAAAAGTTAATTAAGTAATTATCAAATTTTAAAAGGTTAATGGTATTATTGCCATACTATCAACAGGTTTTCCTAAAATGCCTAAATGTGCTGCTACTCACAGACTGCTCTGGCTGTTGGAGACTTTCACACAGGCCCTGCTGGCAGGGTCCCAACCACAGAAGGGGTCTCGGGCAAGAACGCACTGAGCGCAGGTCCAGTAGAAGGAGCAGTTGGCAGTTGGAACCCTCACCACACCCTCTGATGTGCCAACATATATCACACCCTGCCAGAATCAGATCAAACAAACAGCACTGTAAACTTCAACCACTCTGTGATGGCACAACCTTTTGCCTCTGGTGTGAAAATATAAAATAAGAGGAACTGTCATTTGATTGATTA
>JAUBNQ010000003.1:20736941-20748680 GCA_032353495.1 Ctenopoma kingsleyae | reverse complement strand
TTCAAAGCCTGTAGTAATGTATAACTGATAAACTGTGCGATCCGAGCGTCCTTTAGTCGTTTCCATTCTTATCTAACCAAATATGGTCTAAGTTATGATGTGATGCTCGTCTGACTCCTGCATTCACAGTGAGCTTCACTTCAGCTGCTCTGCACACAACCTCAAAGCCATGTTGAAACTCTGTGGATTTGGTCTCATTATTATGGTTCAGCTGTCCCTGGCAGCAGGAATCAGTGCTGGTAAGATCATTTCAAACTTTTTAAAGAGTTCTAAATTAAACGTGTGATGCTGTTTTCACTTGTCTCTTCAGGTGTGACGTTTTCATCCTAGAAAAGCAAGTCAACTAACAACAGCAGTGTTGTACATGAAAAATAATACTGTAACTTCTTTATTTTCTCATCACAGATTGGAGTGTTCAGATGATTCCATTCAGCTCTCATCTAAAAAACAGGTGAGATACCACATCATGTCATATTCTGCTGCTTTTAACACCAACACAAACGGGATGATTCAGATGAACCTCTGATTGGAAAAAGTGTAAAATATAATTCTGTGTTAATGGGATATACTATAAACATAGTTTGTACATACTATTTTTATCAGACAGCAGTTAAAGGGACAGTATCTCTTTAAAAAATTATATCAGGGCCCTTTTCTTTCAATGTGACTTTATTGTGCCAGACTAATGTGATGTTAACCAGGTTGAATATAAATTTATATAAACTGCTTCTTTAAAGATATAGTAAGGAAAAAAAAGTTATCTTGTTTGTTGAGAGCAGGAGTGAATCTACAGGGTTACGGTGTGTGTTGGAGTGTGAGTAAGAAGCCACAATTGAATGAAAAACGTCAACTAAAAATGTAAAATGCAAAATGTTTAGAAAGTTAGCATTGCCATTAGGGTTCCAGTGCTGTCCCAGTCTCACGGTTTACCATAGTATGAAAATTGATGCTCATCACACCCTACCCATTTGCTTATTGCTGATACAGGAAACAAAATGCAGCCAAATGGAGAATCTCATCTGCATGTGCCTGTCAGACTAGGCATCGAGTAGCACACGCACACATGCAGCAGCAGCAGAGGAAATGTTAATCCTAAAATGTGCTATTGACATAATTTTGCACATCCTGGCTGACATAAGTGACTTTGTGTATGAGTTACACTACTCTCCTCCAGTTAAGTCCACTTGTGTTGTTGTAACTGATGATGATAAAAATGAGAATAATTATTTTTGTGTAATGCTGTAATATCATGATATTTTTGGAGACAGTTAACATAGCATGAAAATCTGCCACCGTAGCAGCCCTAGTTGCCATCCTGACCATTTTAGCATGTTGACATTGGCATTTAGCTCAAAGCACCACTGAAGTCATGCAGAGCATCTTTGTGACTGGTAAGAAAGACCCACTCCAAATAGGTTGTTGTTCTCAGACAGCACATTATAATTCTTTCTAATTCACTCAAGTAAAACTTTACCAAATATATATTCAGTTGTCTTGAGTTTTAGATCTGCTTGCTCATCATTCACCTATCACTTATCTGTTTCCAGGGTCTATCTTCAGATGACTCCACCGAGGTTTGACCCACCATTCTCTGATCCTGGAAAGTGGCTGCACAAAACGTACACTGACACCAAATCTAGTACCACTAGTGTAGATTTGTGGTTTACAAAACATCTGACTTTATCTATGTCAAAGATGCTGTGTCAGACAATTGCTTATAGCTGGAATCCTGCTTTTCAAGACCTGTGTTGTGTAAATCAGACAATAGCCAGTTGTTTCATCAACGAGTCCTTCCCAGTTTACTTGACTCATTCAGACAGTTTTAGATTCAGTCATAACGACAGATCTGAATCAGGAGTGACATCAAACCAACAATATATGATACCTTTGAAAGCTAAATACAGTCACCAGACTATAGTTATTATGGAAGAGGACACTGCAGTGATTGAGTCAGCCACTTACCTGTTTGAAAGACACTCCACTATATCAACTCTGCTCAAGTACAAGAAAGGGACACTGCATGTTGTCAGAGGAGGTCATTTCTTTTCTACTAGAAGTCATGATATCATACTGGTTGGCCACGGAAGCAAATCTACCAATGAAACAGTCCAACTGGCTGGTTATGGCCCAGAGGAACTTGCCAGATTTGTGTCAACCTTAAAAACTGAAATCATCTTGGGTCACCTTGGCACCATCACCCTCATCAGCTGCAACCTCGGCAATGACCAACCCTTTATTTTGCGGCTGTTATGGGCTCTCCAGTCTCTCAGTATAGAAACAAAGCTGCACTTATTCAACTCTTTCTTGTCTGTTAGCTCTGACGGAAAGCTAATGACCAGAACTGATGGAGTCTGGAAGTCCCATGACCACAGTAGGAGAGTCATTGCTGAACTGGACCCAAGAGGGAACCTGCTCACCAAAGTTGAACATGGCTGCACAGGGCCAGTGTTTCCTGATTATAAAGGAAGCATTTTGTATCTTCAGACACTGGACTGGCCAAGTCACCCTCAAATGTTTGTTCCAACGGAGCTGCGCAAAAAGTACCCTTCTATAGACTGCCTGGAGGGGCTTACTTGGAGCTTGTTCTTTGAGGAGAATGAAAGAAGGCGTGCTTCTAATTATGTCCCAGAAAACAACCGAAAACACCTAAAAGCAATTTGGCTTACAGAACCAGGACCAGAAGAGGACAACATTGTTATCAAGCACATTGTTACCATTCAGGATCTACTTTTAGAGGTCCGATACAATGCCAGAGAGGAAGTTACATCAAACCTTTACTATGTTCTCAATGAATGCATTTACAAAGTACATGAGAAAAATCTTAGTGTAAGTCTTGTGGGTAAGTTCATGAGCCCTGACAATCAAGGTGAAATTGAACGTTTCCGTCAGAATTTCAGCGGTCAGCAGAGTGAGGCCTCCCTGCGTGAGCTGAGACAGGGGCTCAAAGCATCCAAATTCAACGACTTCTGTCGACAGACTTTCCAGTTCCAACAGTGTAGCTACAACTGCGAGAGATGGGGCCATTACTTCATGGTGGCAGTGTTTTCGGCGTCAGTGCGCAACTTCAGAACCTTCTCGCTTTTCCTCATGAGTGTTATAGGTTGTGAAGTAGGCCGCTTACAGGGGACAGACAGCCCACTGTGCACAGCATTTGTTGGAGATGACCACCCCATGCTGACTGAGCAACCCTGGCCCGAACAAATCCGCAGAGGATTCTATGGCTGTACTGTTGAGAACTATGAACTGGCACCACAGGACAGACAGATTTGGTTAGATGAAGTTGTTGCAAAGGAAAATGCCCTGTTTACGAAATCAAAGCAACTGATGAATGGTCTTTACCATGACGAGCAAACAGAGCTGGACATCTTTGGGAGGGTCAAAGTGATGAATAAGTATGTGTTTTCATCTTTTCTAGAATTCTTTCGAGGTACACCTGAGGGAAAGAGACTCAAGAGAGGATGTACTCCATCTTTGAATGATAAATTAAAGCCATAATGCTGATGTAATGTGGGATTCATTTAGTTCATTCAATTGTAAACTATAGGTAGCTCTAGTATCTAGTAGCCTGATGATGATATAACCCTGCAATAAGGTGCTGCATAGACGACTACCACTGCTTCAGTTTGCTGGTAGATGCATTTTTGATAGTTCTACTTGATAATGCACGAGATTAAAGCAATAAAACATAACTAATTCAGTAGTTAAATCACATTTTCACATTAACTGCTTAAATTGTGTGAGATTATTTTTCTTTCTTCTAAACTAATAAAGAATAACAACAAAATCAGTTTTGGTGATTCATTTTCTTCTGGTGTCACACAGGTCAGAATACAGAGAATTACAAAATATAAATACATAGAAAATGCAGAATTCCACAGGATGAAGCATTACATGTAGAAATATATAAAGGTACTATAGAGCAGACATAAATTTCTCCAGAATCCAAATGACACTTGTGTTTTGTGGTACACGAGGTCAAATTGAGATGATTAGTATCATATACTTATAGATTCAGGGAGAATTTAACACTGGAAGTTACTGTAAACTGTCAGATACTGTGAACTAAGAATCACAGTCTATCCTGGAGTCAATTCTGCACAAAGGACAAAAGAAAATTGATTTAAATGTATCAAAGCTGTTTAAACTGCAGTTCTCTAAAAATTCTGATGATCTGGCCTTCACATGCAAAGTTAACTACATTATATTACTTTGTATAAACTCTATAACTTTTAGGGAATTTATGTAGTTAACACTGCCAGTTAAGTGAGAAAAAGGGACAACAATTCATAAAACCTTTTCAGTGTTCAAATTTCTACAGTGCTAAATGATGTAGCCTCTCCATTTTTAGATCATGATTCCAGTTGATAAATTCCACCATCTTCACATCTGTCAGTGCTCTTCACATCTTGACAAAGCCAAAGTTTGAGTGAAAAATGGGAAGGTGTCTATGTTTGTGAGTGACTGTGATAAGGCCCAGCAGCCTTTTGCACCAGTTAAATTCAAAAGTGTTAATGCCTCAGACAAAATGACGCGATTATTGGATCATCTGAAGGGTTCAGTAAGTGTCACATTAGTCAGTCTACGTCTAAAGGCAGAAGTCTTACACCCCATTCAGACTGACACAGTGACATGGGTTAAACCTGCACTGGGGGTCTATCTGTAGACCTGCATCAGCTATCCCTCTTTGAAACCAGTATAGCTTTGGTGAATAGAAACTAATCACATCAGATTAGAGACAAAAAGAGAGAGGGGGGAGTAACCCACATTGAGTTGATTCCTGTCATGTGCAGGTGTGTTGTCTTAAAGTAGTAATGGTCTGCACACAAGCCTGCAGTGATAGGAAGGGACAGAGGGGGTTTCAGACATTGTCAGATGATCCAACAAGCACTTCCTCTGCAGTATATTGACATGTTTATATGGATGACACCTTGTAAAACATGGTACTTTTCAAGAATACTGATGCCTTTGGAGTGAAAATTCTATGCTGTTTAGCTGTATCATGGAGACTTACTGATAACATAACTTCTGCAAAAATGCTGGCAAGTACACTGGCAGAAGTGTAATGTGGAAACCTGTCAGATGGAGAAATGATGCTGAAACCTGGAATGTTTTAGCCTAAATGTTGGGAGCAGCTTGTTGTGTGCACACTAGACTTTGTACCTTTGTATTCTGTCTGACACCTAATAGGAGAGTGAGAGCGAATAATGTCGAGTTAACTTCCAGGGTGGAAACTTAGAGCTTGCTGACGTGTGAGGCTGAGAGCCTGCCCTTCACAGGAGGATGCAGCTGCATGATGCTCCCTTCTGGCTGCTGAGAAGGCCGTACTGCGAGGTGGCTACTGACTGCAGTAAGTTCCAGAAGTGCTTGAAAGAGATGCCCTCTCCGTCACCCACAGACATCTTCCTCAAGATCTCACTCATTCCCTGGTCTGTGCCGACCCCCTGTGGGAACACATAGGACATACAGTAAAGGACAGCTTCACTACAAATACTGAATGTTTTTTTCATTTTTAGTCACAGTGTACTGTTCTTATCAAAGTTATAGATGACTGTGAGAGAATTCTCTGAAGAACGTGAAATTTTATCTTCTTATATAATGATCTAAAGGCTGTTTGAATAAAAAAAAAGGACTTGATCCAAACACTGAAGGTTCAGCAACATTAAGTTTAGAAGCATTTTTATAAGCATTTGTCATACTGACTAAGGGTCACTGGGAGAATGTGACTTCTGAGACTGGCATGACAGGATTGAAGATTCATTTTCATTTGTGAAGATTATCTTGCTAAACAAACGTTTGCTAATGATAACAGTGCTGGAGTTTAAATGATTGTAAATTATTTTTTACATTCACAAACTGTTTTCACTCAATTTCCACTCACCTACACAGTAAAATGCTGAACTGTAAAAATACCACACATCAGTTCATCATTATTAATGGAATATTAATGTTCTTTTCCTGAGATAATTTTTAGCGCTCAGCTCTAAAGACCAGTAAAAGCTAGATTGTAGTCTAGCTACAAAAAAAGTCAGGTTTAAGACTTTTACAGGGCTATACTGATACTCGTTTTTTTGCAAAGGGTGGCAGCTGAAATGATCTTGGACTCAGTGTGGATTCCAAATGAGACCCAGTTACATGGTGGAAAAATGTACATGTATCAAAACGTCCACAGAAATACTCCAGACTACTCCTGTAACAAGATACACTGTCCCTTCATGAACATGGTGTGCGTCTGTTTGTTGCATGTGCAGTTTTTGTTTCACTTATGACCAACATACAGTATTTGAGTGTTTAAACAAACCACAAATATTATAACCATCTTCAAGCCTGGGGAGTTGACATTCAAAAACATTTTCATTGGTATACTCCTGTAAAAAGTGAACACCCACATTAGATGATTTTCCCACCAGTCAAGTGAGCCTACTTCTTATATGTGTGTGTCTGCTGGTGTGTGCCTCTGCTGCTGAGCATGTTTCACAACCGACTGACAGACAGCAGTTTTACCTTGACCAGGTTGGGCAGCTGGGAGGACAGAAGACCTTTGAATTCATCAGTTTTCAGAGTTCCACTATGGTCAGCTGAAGCCTGGTGGAACCCGCTCACCAGCGTTTCAATGGCTTTCTCCAGGTCTGAGTACTGGGGAGAGAGAGAGGAAGGAGGAATGGAGCATAAAGAGGAAGAAAGACAATAGGAAAGTATGGTCATACCTACATCTAGTAGTGGGATAAGACACATTGTCTTTTTCTAGGTGACTAGAACAACCAGCAGGACCTTTGCCTCTGTAGATGAGGCCTGAACTGAACTGTTGGTTACAGTGGCTGTTTTATATATTTTACAGGATAAGAACTACATCAAAGTGTTTAATGTGTCATTTTATATTGATTTTCAGCTCATTGTTTAGTGTCCAGATCCAACTTTACTGTTTTGGTTTTCTCAAAGGGCAGTTTTCTGCTCTGGAACAGGAAGCAGCTGTTTTCAGAGGAAACAGTTGAAAAAGTCACTGTACGCTACCGGGGGGTGGGGGGCGTTGTGTTGCAGGTCTGTCTACCCAAGTTATGACTGTGGACATTACATTCATTAGACAATATGAAAGAATCTACAACCAATTATTCTCACCTATTATTACTCCACTTGTTAAGTCTCGGTTGGTACAGAGTGGTTATTGTGGGTGGTGAATTTTGCAGAAAAATAAACGTATAAAGTATGACATGCATCAGCATTACAGTATAATATCACAGGCATCATGATGGAGGAATTCATCCCTAACTGCCCACTCTTAATGTTCCTTGTTAGTAAAACTACTTAGTAAATTAAAGACTGTGGTCTTGGCTAAAGAAAACCAGAATTGACATTTGGTAGGAGATTGAGTGCAAACAAGCAGATCTCCACCTGCTTTCAGTGAAGCTGAAGGAAACCAGGGGGGCCAAGGACGGATAGAGATGGAGGAGGAGGATGACAATGAAAGAGTAGATAGCCATTGTTTAAACTTGAAGGCTTCCTGAGTTAAAGCTGAATCACTCCCTCCTGTATTGTCTCATGGGCAGACTAGATATGTTTCTGCCATTCGTAACTTTTGATCACTAATACTAAAGCTTTTAGAGAAAATGAATGTAAAATGGGGCAGATCTGATCTACTCTGGCTCTTAAAGACTGACAGAAGTTGGCAGACAGACTAAAGCTTGCACGGTTACAGAGCTTTAAACACACTGCAGAATGGGCACATGAACTGTTTTACTTGTCCGAGTCTGGAGATCTGCCCTTTACTATTGTGTTTGGCCTGCCTAACTTTAAGGATTAGCATTAGATCCCAAGACTTGGAAGCAGATAATGGGGGAAGTAAAGTCTGTTCCTCAGTTGATATGCGTTTCCTTATCTAAAGCTGAACCTAACTCACCTCTGCCTACTGCAAGAAATAGAGGTGCAACAGTTCTGAAACAGAGGTTGAAACTGCAACACAACGTCCACCAGTTTGTGTCTCTCCAAACCAATATAATGGAACAATTGTCCACAAGGTCCATTTAGTAACTAAGCTTTCGCACGTATCATCCTACCTTCCTCAAACTGATGGATACAAAATAAATCAAAACAAACTAAATGGTGAGAAAATTTGGTTAAAGGACATTTCTGACTTTTAATCCAATGTAGACAAAATGGAAATCTGGGACATCTACAATCCAAACTTTCACAGTTAAGAATGACCATTAAAACTTGTTTTCATGACACAGCCCTTATTTAACTGTACAGTTATTACTGTATAGTATTACTGTTTAAAGCTGTAATCAAAGCAACAACCTGTTACAAGGCTCTACCAACTCCTCAAGTAAATATCTTCTTCAGCTTTATAACACCCTACTGTCTGCCGTTTATTGCTGAGCAGGCACTGGACAGAGCGTTTTTAGGGCTTTCCCTCTAAATGCCCAAAAACGATGCCGTGAGAGCACTGATTCAAAACTGCAAAACCAAAAACTATGAGCTAAAAGAACTAAAAAGTTGGGGAGAAATCTCTGCAACTTCAGTATTGCGTGAGATATGTTTCACATTACACAACGTCTGGCGATGCTAGTGGTGATCAGATCAGTGCTGAAGATGACTGGTCACCAGCCTTGCTGCAGCTATTCAAAGCCTGTGGGCGAACAGCTTTGTCAAAACCACACCCTTGCTGACTGATGTACCACAAGCCGCTGCAAGCCCTCTTCACCTCAGCTAAAACTCTCCCACAGACAGCACCGACGTCCTGACTGCAGACAAGGCGTAGTGTTTACTGCTGCAGAACATTTCATCACTTCATTATATTCACCGCTGTATTACAAAAAGATCATGTTAACAAAGATTTCAAGTGAATCTTTGAAATACAAACTGTGGAGGCTTTGGTTTAACAGTTGTATGTCTGTACAGGGAGCATATGTTACTTTTTAGAAAAAAACATTTGTATTTTAGCTTTCATAAGGATAATTAAAGATAGACTTCCTGGTTGTCTTATACCACCCATTACCACACCCAAATCTACATCTCTCACATTTGATCTGAAACTAAGTCGTGCCTCAGATCACTCACAGTGAGGTCACACATATTCAGGCTTCTTCTGAAGCTTTATATTACCTGTCTTTTATTTCTAGCTTCAGGATTGTGTTATACTGTTAGCTGTGGACTCGCCCTGTGAGAAAAGACACGGGACAAAAGTGGGGACCAGAGGTGCCACAGGCACCAGTGGCAGCTTATGGACCACCCATTTTGACCCCCCCCCCCTCCTCTGCCAGATCCTGATAGAATATTAGCTTATCATTAATAGTGAAAACAAGAAAATGGAGCACACAGACGAAGAGAAGAAACAAAGGGGAAGTTGCACAATCCAGTACTACATAAAACAGACACACAGGTGGATCAGTGTCTGAGCCGCACCTGGGCCACTCCCCTGACTAACTCACTGTAACAACCAAGTGTTGCCTTCAGTGTCTCTGCTTTCACTGCGTATCACTGCATTACTCACAGATTAATGAAGCGCTCACTTCTTATATTAAGCACACAGACGGTTTTAAAGACATGGCGGAGCTGCCTTTTTCTCAGGGAGGGGCGGCTGCCAGCTCTGCAGACCCTCTCCGTCAAATAAAGTGAGAAGTTTGTCACCCGTCACCCCTAGAAGACGGCGCCTAGGAGAGGATACATAATGGCTCCCGTGTGTCAAACACAAACTAAGTTAAAGTCGACGTACCCAGGGGAAAGTGCGTTCTCCGCCACATTTTCCCCGCCGGACGCGCCCTCAGCGAGAAGCCGACGTTCAGCGTCCCGCTCTCGTCGCGTGCGACTCCGCTTGATTCCAAACTAAAACCGCGTGAACTCTTTTTTTTTTCTTCGCGTCGCAGTGAACGAGCTCAGCTACAAAATAACGGACTTTCCGCGTGAAAACCGGATGTAAACGATAAAAAACAGATAAGCAAAGTTAGTTGAGCTCAACGTACGCTCGAGTTTAAGTGGTTATCAGTAAAAGAAAAAAAGAGTTTGTGCGCCTTACCTGAGGCATGTCGAACGTTTCTGTGACAGTGGCTGTTCTAACGTTTGTTCCTGCGTGTGTCGCCGCCTGCTGCTGCTGCTGTGTGTCAGTGGAGCAGTGCTTGTGTCACCAGCTGGCAGCATTCCTGGATCCTCCCTCAGCACAAGGAAAGTCAGGAAGAACGCAGTGGATACATGTATGTATCATATATACTCACAAATCCTTCACAGGGTCAACCTGTTATTAACCTGAAACTGACCACAACAGGCACATAAAGCTCTCTCATGGGTTTTCTGGAAGCTAACTGAGTTAGCTGTGTTAAATATGTAGTTATATGTAGGCTAAAGATGCACAGACAAAGTTAGAAAAGAAGCAGAAAGTTTAAGTTATAGACAGTTCTGTATAATGTGTGTGATACTGTATCAAGTGTTGGGTTCGGATCTTCCACTGAACCACTGCTCACATTCAAACAGACAACTCATTCCACATCTGGAAACCTTTAGTAAAAGTTGGACACTGTTTTTTTTTTTTTTTTTTTTTTTTTACGCAATAACTGCCTGCAAGTTTAGGCTGGTATTCCACTTCTCTTCCAGACTGTCACTGAGTTAACCTCTTCACTACCAACTCTTAGTGACACTTCTGGTGCTGCAGCTTCATACGTGTGTGAGACATGTACAGTGAGAAGGGAAATGCCTCAAAGCTGTGTTCTTGGAAAGCATTTTATAAAAGAAAGAAAGAGAGGAGGGAGAGACAGCGGGGAGAAGGAAACAGGCACGACTGCATTCTTTCTATCCAGTTTTTGACTTCAGACAGTCAAGTCAGTGGGAGTAGAAGTGAGAGGAAAGCCAGCGCTTGGTTCCAATCAGGCAAAAGAATCTGTGTTGAGAAGAGACATGGCCACAAGAATCAGCAGAATCCCAGCAGGCAGCAGCTCCCCGGCCTCAGCTGGGATGGAAACAGTGGAGAGCAGCTGACGAGCTCAGGGTGAAGGGTGTGTCACAGTATAGGATTTCAATGATTTTATGGTGGGGAGACCCTTCCGCCCCCACTCTCACCCATAGGCCCTCCCCTACTTCTCCTCCAGACACTAGAATGCCTATGAGCGGGTAACGGGTTGACGATGCCACACCCGATCAAAGAAGCTACAGTCAATTGTTTCAGTGTGAGACATCAGCCTTTTTCCTGCTGTTTCATCCTCGCAGAGCTGCTCCCAGATGCTTTGCATTAACACACACACACACAAAATCAGCTAACGGCGAGCATTCCTATGATATTACATAGCGCTCCCTGCAAGTCACTGCACATGACTGTGGATCTAATGAAAACATTTCAAAGAGAGCTTTTTCTAATCTGTGTTGTACATGTGTGTGTGTGCGTGCGCTTGTACATATGTGTACTTCTACATGACAGAGATTGTGCTTATTTAGAAGGCGTTTCTGGGAAATACGTATATGACATATGATGACAATAACATAGGAATGTATGTGTATTTATATTGTGAAACAAGCAGTGTTGGAAAGTACATTTACTTAAATGCTGTACTTAAGTACAATTCGCAGGTATTTTGTAATTGAGTAATTCCATTTTCTGCTACTTATACTGCATACTGCATTTTACTCTTACATTTGATAACTATAGTTACTTTTCATAATCAGATTAATAAAACAAAATCATGATACTATTACAGTTACAATTCTAATTATATTTACTTTGCATAGTGACATTAGTCAGTATCCCTGGTGTGAAATTCAATT
>JAUBNQ010000003.1:20708319-20721770 GCA_032353495.1 Ctenopoma kingsleyae | reverse complement strand
AGAGTTTGATGTATAATATGTGCATGGTATGTAAAGGTTGTGTCATTAAAAGAGTAAAAACCGATACCGATAATTTCTGATATTACATTTTAATGCCAATATCGGCCGATAATATCGGTAGGCCGATAATATCGGACATCCCTAATTTTACCCTGTAATAGTGTATGTGAAAACTCTAATTTCTAATCCTGTGTTTCTCTCCATCTTTGCATGTATGCAGCTGAACTGGAGTTTGTTCAGATAATAGTAATCCTGCTGATGATGACCTTCATGATAGCTGTGATCGTCTGCTTACTCGGCCACTACTGGCTGCCAGCCCTGGCCTTCCTCAGCAGGCTGGGCCACACCCAGAGGGACCAGGCCACACAAACGGTAGGTGACTACTTCCACACTGCGCTCCACTGATGGCCAAATATTTGGGCTTAGTGGAGTAAGACTTTCATTTCATTATTGTAACAGCTCAGAAATTAATAATGGCTCCAGTTCAATTCAATTCAATTCAGTTCAATTCAGCTTTATTTATATAACGCCAAATCACATCATAAGTCATCTCAAGGCACTTTACAGTGTAAGGTTCCAGTGCACAAATGTGAGAACACAAAAAGTTCAAAAGAGAAAATTCTCTGTCTTGGTTGTGCTGACTCTCCAGATAACCTGTAAAGCAGTGCACAGTGACCATTTCAAACTTAACAGAGTTGTTTGTACAACACGCAACTAAATTCTGAAAGTATTTCCTGAATGCTCGTAGCGTCTTCGTCTGTCTAGTGTGTCAAACATGATCCAATCTGGTCCTGGAGAAGTAGAATTTGGTCAGTTTCTCTGGGATGATGAGTTCTTTTGCACAAAAACAAAGATGGCAACAGGAATTTACATCGTCGTGTCACCATCTTTGTTGTTGTTGAGAAGAAACGGTGATCCCAGAGAGAATTCTAGTTTGGTTCTATTTCATGACCTGACCACCAAGAACCTTCAGAATTTAGGTGAGTGTGTAAAAATGACTAAAGAAAGTTAAAAAATGTTGCCATGTACTACTTTACAGGGTATCTGGAGAGTTAGTACTGTGACTTAAATGTATGTAATACTACATGAGATGCACAAACTGAGGCTAATACATCTCCAGTTGCAGACATTAGTTAAGGTAAAGATGCAGTGTAAGGAAAATTGAATTATTCATTAGGTGGTATTCCTGACGGGCTGGGGTTAACATGGGGGCCATATATTCAATCATGAATAATGCAAATTTGATGTAAATAGCTTAGGAAACAGCTGCTGGAGGATGAATCTAGGCTGCTAGGAATGATGAATTTAAACAAATCTAAACAACTTTTGGTGAATAAAATGTCAAAGGTACATTTAAACTACACTCAGTATTTCTAAAAATGAGTGGAAATAGCAGCTCTTTAGAAATGTCACACTGAATAGTGCAAACTGGCCTTTTAACACTACTGTGCTCCTCAAAAAAGGTTTTTTCAATAGCTATTCAACAGATATTTAACTACTCTGCTCCTTTACAAGGCCTTTAGAGCTGCTTTTCAATACTTTGTGATCACCCACAGAGAGCGAGTTTGGTTGAATTCAGCAGTGGTGGGACTCTGGTAAATGACAGGTTAAACAGTTGTGTCAGCAACTGTGTCTTCATGTCACCAGATACATAATCAGGGTTTTCAGACACTGATCTGATTCCCATCGATCTGTAAATGGCTTTTGATGGGGTTGAACACCAGTATTTATGGCAGATTTTAACTGCCCACATTTCACTGACAAAATCCAGATCCTGCACAGTGACCTTTGGAGTCTTAGTGCTCCTTTCAGTGCTCTGACGGGGGTCAGGCAGGGATCTTGCTGGTGATTGAGCCTCTGCTTCACAAGCTAAAGAGAGGTCTGTGTCATGTCTAGTGATGTCATTGTCCTGGTAAATAAACAGACAGATATTAGTAGACCCCACACTCCCTGAAACCTACAGACTCATCTCCAAGCTTCCTTTTATATCTAAGATTTTAGAACCACCTGGATTTAATCTACAGAAAACATTTTAGACAACATTTAAATGATTTTCAGTTTGGCTTTCATAAGCATCACAGTACAAAGATTGCCCTCCTTAAAGTAACAATTGACGACCTCAGTGCTGCCTTTGACACTATAGATCACTGCATTTTATTGGACAGACTGAAACTCTGGGCTGGAATAATGGGCACTGTGTTAAAATGGTTTTCCTCTTACCTGACAGAGAGAATGTTTTGTGTTTCCATCAATAATACTGGGCTGAGGGATCAGTTCAGTCAGTCTGGGTCTGCTCTGGAAATAAGAAGGTCTGAAATATTTGTTTTGAGTAAATAAAGTCTTTTTATAGAAAAACTGTTTTAGAAAAGATCAAAATGAAAGTGGCTGCTTCCTAAAATGTCCTGCAGAGGTGTATGATCAGTCACTTACTCTTTTACACCTGTGTTGATTCCCCAGCTTCTCCTCTGTGTGATATTCAAACTACGTTCTGGTTTCCTCATAAAGAGGAAGGAGGACAGAGCCTGGTCTATCTGGCCAGAAGGGATGCTGCTTTCTCCTGCAGTTTATTAATTCAGTTCACAGACTGTTGACTGTTGGGACTTGAGAGCTGGTACTGGAACCTTTGTCTTGCAGCATCCTTCAACCTTTTGGTGTAATGTAACTTTGCTTGTCTATATATGTAATGGATCTTAAGAAATTTCCTCTTTGCCAGGGTTTTATGGGACTGTGTTCCCAGACAGGTGGCACAGGTGATGGGTCTTACTTGGACCTCAGCTGGACAGTACTGTCGCTCTGGCTGCTCAACTGGGTGTGTGATCCGCAGGAATGACAAAATAATAAATGTATGATGGATTTTGGCACGTTGTTTAGTGACACCTCAACATATGACCAGGATTAGCTGGGAATCAATCCACTGACCTTGTTGTTCACAGAACGTCTTTACCAACTATTTTTGGAAACCTGATCTGCTGTCAAATACTCTACGACTTAGCTATACCCCCAACTGAGTGATAGTCCCAATCTGATATTAATGTGTGAAGTTTGCATGTTCTCACTGTGCTTGTGTGGTACTGCTTCCTAAAGCAATCCAGAGACAGTTAGGTCAATTGGTGACCGATTGGTGGACTGGTTGTAGCAACCCCATGACCCTTAATAGGAAAAGTGATATGTAAAATAGATGAATTTCAGTGGCAGTACCATTAAGTGTATGGATGATAAGATGGAATCTTACAGGATCAGGCCTACTTCAGGTGACACAATTGCGACATCTAGTGGTCAAAGAGAGAGAAATAGATATTAAAATAAAAAGGATAAAGCTGAATTTAAAGCTACAGTATGTAACTTTAAAAAAACTGTAACTGTAACCGTAACTTGTCTTTATTTGGAGTGGTGTTGTCACACAAAACAGAACAGCACTGGCAGTAATGCAGAAATATTCCCTTCTTAAGGGTTTTCAGATTTTGTCAAAGGATGTAAGGTTTTGATTTGATGCACTGGGTTGGCTGTTTCAAGTATTATGCTACAGTTTGCTTAATTCCCAAAAGTTGCATATAACATAGTTGTATAACTGCCACATATTTAATTTGTGTGGAGGTTGTTTATTCAAAGTCTTCGCATTATTCTACCTCTCTATTCATTATTTGAAGTGTGGTCATAATGCAATCGGCTTTATTAGATATAAACTCTGAATATTCAGTGTTTCCTGATCATATTTCATGATGTATATACTCATTATTTGTTGTGGTATTTTGAGTTGCATTTGTTAGGTGTGATACAGATTACTGTAATCAAACAGGAACTGGAATTATGGTTCTTGAGAATCTCGTGAGCAGGTATTAGCTTGAGATTGTAGAGCAGAGATATGTGAAGAACTACAGAGCAGGTAAGGCTCCCTTCACTACCTGTGTCTGGTGATTTTAATTGGCTCTTTTGCTCTCTGTGTTTGTGTTCAGGTGATGTGTCGCCATCTGAACAGCAGCCTTCCACCATTCCTGCAGCAACAGCAACTGTGCCGCCTCCAGCCCACCTACCCTTACCTGCAGCAAGAGATCATCAACCTCCCCCACCATATCTGCCTGTCAGACGGGGAGGAGCTGCTGCCCTACAAGGGTCCCTGCAGGTTACAGCTCCGCCCCCCAGAGCAGCAGCTGGAGCTGATAAGAGCCACGGTGCAAGCTCCTCCGAATACGACTGTCTTTGATACTGACCCTACAGATATTTACACACACAGCAAGAGTCTACCAGCCCCCAGCAGCAACTCTGGAACCATTAATGCCAATGCTAGAATGGAGGGTCCCCCACCCTCATACAGTGAGGTGATGGTGGACCGTCCTGACTCTATACTCTATATAATGCCCCCCACAGACAACAGGTCAGGATGTGCCAGGTCACAGACAGTGTTCCACGCTGGCAGCAGTTGTCTGTACAGAACACAGGCCTCCACTGACTTACACAGCTGATGGCAGAAAGAGGAGAACTGGTCTGTATTAACAGTCACAGTTCTCCACATTTCTTCAGTGACTGAGGGGGGGGGCTAATCTAATCCCAGGAGCTCAACTGTTTATACGCTATATTAAAAGTATTTTTGTAAGCTGACACAGTGGACATTCACACTGTCATTACTCATGGGGGATGTTCGACGTACAGTAGAATGTGTGAGCACATCCAAACTTGTTTAAGCTTATTTAGTTACTGTGTGTTTGTATTGTTTGTTGGTCTTTGGTGGTGACAGAACTCTCCTCCGTCTAAAGGCATTCATATGTTGCAGGTTTGACTGTGAGGTGAAACAAATGGACCATCCAGCTTTGATTGGAATATTGCCACATTAAGCACTTTAAGCTTCTGCTCGAACAAGTGTTCCTCTTAAAGTCATGTGAAGCCACGCTTCTTCTTGTTCTTTTGTTTTTGAAGTGCACTCACCTGAGTTTATGTCCATACTCAACCTTTGAACCCAAAAGCGCTGTTGTTCACTACATTTTAAATGTGCAGTGTGAAAAATTTCATCCATGTTCTCTATAAATTATATTCCTGTGCAACCAAACAGCAATATCAAATACATATTTGTATTTTGTGACTACAGCATTATTTAATTGTTTTATGGTTGGGTGAGCAACTCTCAGTCATTCAGGGCGTGGTTACTGATCAGCACTGATCAGGTCAGGATCAGGCACTGCTGATTAGCACTTCCAGCTTGTGATTAACTGAACACACCTAATTCAGGTAATTGGATAGTAGGGTAGCAGCACTCGAGGGTTTCACACCCCTAGTTCACAGCACTTTGTTAAAGTCAGAGAATTAAAGAAAGAAAGGAACCACAACTGTGGACTCATGGTCACAGTCCTGCATTTTGTCATGTGACAAATTTTTTGTTAATTAATATACCATGCTTCATTTATTCAAAAAATACAAATAATGATTATTTAATTTTATTAACTTTATTGATTCTCTTTGGGATGTTTGAATTTTTAGCAGACAAGGATGAAGATTTAGTGACATCTAGTGGTGATGTTGCAGACTGCAACCATCTAAAGCTTCTCATACATGACATGAACACTGTTTAAAAACTGGCTTCACATTGATTATGGAAGAACCTGCACCAGCAAAAAAAAAGTTTCAAACTGGTCTCTTGAAAACATTAGTTCACACTCTACAAAAAGAATCACAATGGTGATATCTTCCTACCTGTACTTCTATTTTATAGCCATGTTTGTGTGTGAGATATACACAAAAAGAGTATTTAGAGTATGTTTTATTTATTTATTTGATGTTATAGCTTGGTGAAATGTTTTCTCCTTGTGTCTTCTTTGTCGTCATGTGTTTTTCTTACTGCTTTTGCTACATGCTGCTGCTGTCACTTTTAGTATGTCGCGTTTTTCATTTTTTATTCAATATTTATTCATGTAAATATCTATATTTCTTTAAACGACAATGTCCAGGTAGTCTAACTGGTTTCAGGACATTTGCATGCTGTATGTATACGAGTGAACTCAGTGCCCGATGTTGACAGTGAATCAGCCATGGGAAGCTACTTGCACTTAAAAAAAATCCTCCACCTCTATTGTGCCTCACTTCCTGTGGTGCTTTTTTCATCACTCTGAATCTGTACAGTACGGTATATAACTTATTATATTATGCACATGCACATGCTCTGCCAAGAAGTGCAACGCCCAGAGAACTGTACTGTAATGGTGTGAACATTAAAGCAAAGTGAATACACCAGAAAAGCTTGTTAAGGTGTTATGTGTCTGTATTTATTAGTATTATTTGTTCAATTCTGTTCTGAGAAAATTGATGATGTCAACACTAATGATGTCAGTGGTTGCTTCCTGTTCTAGGGGAGTGCATGACAGAGTTTATATTAGTGACTGGGTATGACGAGGTGGAAGTATAAGTTAAAGAGAACACTCGTTTAGGCCAAAATGTCAGATGTACAGAAGACCTTCTCTGCTTAGACAACTGCCTAGTTTACTGAGGCTCAACACTGACCCTGTGTATGGTGGCTTTGTGTGAGTGACAGACAAGGAAAAGGAAAGGAGAAAGGAAAGGAGATGGGGACATCTGATGGTTAGATGGAAAGTTGACAGAAAGCAGAGAGTCAGGCTGGACAAGATAAAATAATCAAACCAGCCAAGTTGAGAAAATCATCTCATTATGCTCACCAGTGTAATGCTCCATGTCATGTGGCAGCACAGAAATAGAGCACAGTATAGATGACATTTTTCCTCATATAGATAGCTGCTGCCTTCAAGTATCTGTAAAGAGGAGGACTGTTGCCAATTGCACAGCTGTAAGATGAGAGAGAAAACACATGAACTGGTTAAAATATTTATTTAGTTTTATACATCTGGACAGCGACATCGTTTTCATCATTTTGGCTCTAGTACACCATCACAATGGATTTGACACAAAACTCCTATAATTGACCTCAATGAGTACAAATGCTGATAATTCCTACAGCCCTAAAGGCATCTGTAAAGTGCAGGAATGGTACATGGTACACAAAAGCTAGTCTGTAAACTGATACAGTCTTCATTTCTTTTTAACTCAGTGTCTTCAGTTTAGCTCCTTCTGACCCACTTTCATCTCCTCAGATTGAATTTTACCTTAACTTACCGACCTTAACTTCATTTTTGTGAAAGTGAAAGTGTGTGTGAACACTGTTTGAGGTGGTGAAGGTTAGAATTACCACACGCTTCTCCTTCTTGTGTTAGCCTTACCTCTATCTGTCTTTAATTATTTATAGAAAGCTATAATTCAGAATTTTAAAGTAGAAAATCACAGTGTGGATAGACAGTGAGGAAAGCAGTGTTCACAGAGCTCTTACTCTATTTAGTGTAGCAAGCTAGCTACAATTAGCATAGTCCTGATTTACAAATGTCCCCAAAGAGCAAAGTGGAAAAGCAGGGACAGGTGACTCTGATGTTAACAAGAGATTATGATTCAGCAGTACAGTTATATGGCTACACTGCTACACCTCCCTCACAGCTCTCCCACTGGGGAGGGAGCCTTCCCAGGATACCAAACCCGGAGCAGCCAAGGAAAGAAACACTTAGCAGTGCTAACATTATGATGCTAACAAGGTACAGTGTTTACATGCTAGCTAGCATTTGCTAATGAACCTAAATACAATGTCAAATTTCTGCCACTAGAAGAAAATATGAATAAAAGTTTGGCATGATAAGAAAAACAATAGTAAATAAAAGAGATATATATGAGAATTATGATAAGTCCATAATTTGAGTTTTTATTTTAATTTAATTTAACTCATAAATTGAATTCAAAGTCTTAATTTATATTTTTATTTTATAATTTCAAGTTTCAAGTTTCAGGTTAAAATATGGTAAAGGAACAGTCAGTAGAATTGAGCCTTTGTGGGCTGTAGGTGTGTACACAGAGACTATGCATGTGTGCATCTGTTTGTTCAGTTGTTTTTAACAGAGCATGTCCGGATTCCAGTACAGTAGCATGGCACTGTGTTGAAACATTTCCTGCTTTACTGGTTCAGCCTTCTTCCCTTTTCACTGAGGAAACTCATACAAACAAGCGCACACAACTGCATTATGAAAGAGATGATCATATGTTTGAAGAGAACAATGGAGGTCACCTCTTAAAATCACAGGAAATGTGGAAAATGTGTCAAATTTCTTGGCACCATAAAGAATTCTACCAGTAATACTAATGACTATAAATCAAAATCATCTAACCACACACTGAAATATCCTGCCCACATACCAAATATAGGAGCCGGGGATGCTTGTGTTGCACTTCTGAGTTTCTGTCATGGTTATAGCACTTCCTGCTCTCAATCGTAAATGTAATATGTGTGATATGACAAATTAAATGACAAGATGATACAAGCTTTTAACTTTTGTCTCAGTGTGAATAATTACTGTCAATCGTGAGCATTTTGAAAATGGTTTCATAGTGGGATGTAGCAAAGAGCAAATAATAGTCTATAGCAGGCATTCACAGACAGATGAACACTGTGTGTGTGTGTGTGTGTGTGTGTGTGTGTGTGTGGGCGCGTGTGCGCGCATGTGTGTGTGTGAGGGGGTGGTGATGATTCAGAAGTCAGATTTCTCACAGGAACAGCCACTTCACTAGAAGCAGAAGCACACTGCAGTTGGCCAGTGAGGAAGGATTTTGAATTTCTCTCTCTGATCTGAGTGATCCGCAGAGAAGTGCCCAAACCTTAATACTGGACGTTTTATTTGACCACTTGCTGACGGCCATTTTGATTGTGTCACTGTGAGAGAACGCAGGTGTCCCAATGTCCAGAGTTACCAATCTGTCGAAACTGCGGCAAGAGAGGATGAAAGAGATCAATCTGCGGGTGAGTTGGCATCATGTTTATCACTGAGTATAAGATTAAAGATGTGGCATGACTTCATGTACTGCTGACCACACTGAGTTTTACAGCACTTAACCTGCACTTGTGTGGGAATTCACTGACTGGAGGAAGAAGTTAACTTACTGAATATATGTTACTATTGTAGATAAGTAGAGTGTGCTACGAAGATCTTTGTCTTTTCCTGTCTCCGTGTGTCACTTCCTTTTTTTCTGTAACACTGTCTCATTCCCTGTTCTTGCACACATCAGGCCTCAGTGTGACACAGCGCACGCACAGGCCCCTCACACCATAGGGCCCTTGATGTACTGTAGCTGCTATGGAGGCACATCACTTCTAATCTAGATATGCAGGCTAAGGCTGTACTGTATGTATTTGTGAATGTAGGTGGTGTGTATGTCTGATTACTTGTACACAGTGTGCTTGCTCACTGGATACTTGACTATAGCAACTGTTGCCATAGAAATGGCAGTGGGTGTGTGTGTGTGTGATATTACTGCTTTCTCTGAGAATGTGTGTCTAAATAAATATATATTAAGTAAAGTACTCAAGGCTACATGTATTAAGGATTTTGAACACACGTTAGCCAGTTTATTACTGTATGTAATCAGCTGGGCGTATTAATCATATAGTTTGCTCTACTTGTGAGCCGTCAGCTGTGTGTCATTTCCACCTGTCACCTGCTGCGCCTCTGTCTTTATGCATTCGCATCTTGCAAGAATGAGGGCACAGTGCAAATAGGAGGGAAGTCATATTAACAGTGCTCACTGTATTTAGCACAACAAGCTAGCTGTCTTGCATTTACAAACAACTACATAGCAAATGGAACCACAGTGTCGGAGGTGACCTCTGGCTGTATCAGAAAGAGAGAGATGACACTTATATTGATCGTGGCTTCATAGAGAGCTATGAGACTCTGCAAGTTTAATGTCTGTGGAAATTCTCAGTCACCCAGGTCATGGTTCTTCCAGATGTCCTGCTATGTGGCAGCTGGACGTGCTTAAGGTTCTTGAAGACATTTAGAATTCTGAAAGATCTTCTTCAGTTCTGAGCAGCAGGTTGGCGAGCCCCAGGCATTTAACCCCCGTGGAGTCACCTCGGAGTTGTTGAGGTCACATGAGGTCCCACCTGATCATCATGAGTGTCATGAGGGTCACAAGTGGTGTTACGCTGTCCAACTGCCTGGGAAGACATTCAATGACTGCACGAAAGAAAGCAAGAAACTGCAAGAAAGCCAGGTCCTCAGGGCAGGGCTCAGCAGTCCATCTGCATCTCAGGGACCAGAGACGTTCCTGTGATGACAGCCATGTTTGATTGAGCCAGTTTGCCTCAAAGCATCGTGCTTTCTGGAATTTCTCCTGAGCTGATGCATGCTATTCATTTAGATTTAGTTACCAAGAGTCGTGTATGGTTGTACAAACCAGACCATCTTTATGTGCTTTATGTTTACTATTGTAATTTACCAATTCTGACAAAAACTGATTAAGCAGATGAAATGTATAGGAGTACATGTGTTCAGTACATGTATCAGACTATTTCTACCAAATTTAACCGAGCAGCCATGTTGGATAACAGCACAGGGATCTGTTTGCATGTACTGTATTCCTGTTTTTTGTCCTTTTAGCTCAGCAGTGTGAGTACTACATGTGTGGCGTGAGGCTAATCTTAAATTATCCAGGGTGTTACGTTACCCCTTTAGGAATCAATCTGGGTTACTGGACCATTTCCATTCTCACAGCATCTTACAGCTGTCCTCAAAGTGGAACACCTGGCACACAAACAGCCAGCACACACATATAGCACAGACCTGTGAGAGTTCAGCCTTTCACTGGGACTGTATTATGCCACTAAGGTAATTGTTGTAGTTATAGCATGTTGTTCTGTGTAATGTGTGTTTGAATCATATAAATGCACATATACATATAAATACATGCACTCTGAGTAAGGTGGGCTTCACCCTGACCTGGTGCTTGGTTCTGGAGGATGTTGGCAGAGCGGAGGCTCTGAAGAATGCAGAAATCAACTCAGGAGGTGATGAGGTAATGGATGACTGTCGCCTAGTGCTTGCTCAAGTGGGACTGTTGGGTTTTCTATATAGTTCTGTATATATACACTTATATTTTGCAAGGTCCTAAACCTTGATATGTAAAGTGCCTTGAAATGACATTTGTTATGATTTGGCGCTATACAAATTGAATTGAATTGAATTGAATTGAATGATTTCAGCAGCTGACCAGGAAAGGATAGGTTTGATTTGATTTACATGTTTGAATAAAATGTTTCTGTCCAAGATTTTTACTAATACTATAGTTGCCAGTGTGAGGGAGAGAAAAAGCTACATGTACCGTATCTTCTTAGGCTAATATTACAGACTGATAGAGAAGTTGTATGTCATGATGCACTGTTGACTGACCAGTCTGCAATAAAATCCAGAGATAAAAATCCAATGTCCCTGTAGGTTGGTATTTTTACCTGTGTGTGGGCTCTGTGACTTTAGTTTTCTCTCAGTGAGGAAAATTCCTCATCTCAACACAGTGTGTTCTTATGTATTGTGGCTGTGTGCTGCGTTCACATTTCTCTTTGTGTGTAGTTATGCATGATTGTGAGTTTGAGCGTAATAAAAGGTTACTAAACTGTGCAACACGTTTTGAACAAAAAGCCAAAAATTCTCACTACACGATGGGATTTTTCTGTGGTAGCTTTATTCCGATTGTACTTTGAGGAGTTGTCCTTCTGCTTGCTGAAAGTAGGTGGAGGAGGCTTCATAAATCGAGCCCTGCTCTAAGGCAGAACTATTTATAGTCGTCAAAAATCTCTCACTGAGATGCCTAGGAGCAATACTGCAACACTTGATTAGTCTGAGCCCAGAGCCCACTTATGAGAGAGACAAACATTTTTACAAGTTCAGGGGAATGGATCCAAAGAATGGTGGCAATTTCCTTTCCCAACCATGTGCATTTAAAGATCCACTGAGGCGACTTACCCAGTGTCCCCACAGCTGAGTGAGGGGAATTTAGGGAAGAGGTGAGAGGTGAATAGTGACCACATTAGTTTAGAAAATGACATTTTGGGATGTGTGGAGTTTCTGGGGTAGGTTGTCCTGAAAAAGACTTCCATCACAGAGCCAGACTATATGGGGTGAGAGCTAGTTTTGTAGTCAGAGCTGCTCCCAGTCAATTACAATGCAGATATTATAGATAGGTCCATAAAGAATGGAATGATTCTAAGTATTTTGGCTTTTTGGCCTCTGTACACTGACACATTGAATTTGAAATGAAACACTTGAGATGAAAGAAGTAAAACTCACTTGGGTCATTGTCTATCTGCAATATGAAGCAGTGTCCTTTCAGTTTTGCAGCAGTCCCATACACTTCAGTTTCATCCTAAACCTTCTGTCAGCAGGCAGGTCATCAGTAAACACCAGTCACACAGTTCCATACATGCCCATGCCTTAACACTGCCTCCACCACGTTTGACACATGATGTGGTATAGTTTGGCTTGTTCCTTTTCTTCACCATGCTTTTCTCTTCCCCTTCATTCTGGTACAGGTTAAGTTTCAGTACATCTTCACAATAAGAATGCTAAGTCTGATAAAGGTTAGTCAGTGCCTACCCCCACAAATGTGAAACAATAGGGAAAGCAGTCACAGATGGTGTTTTTGTACTGATTGTGCTGAAAGGTGGCTTCTGTTAGGTGGTTATGTTGAATTGACTCTTTAAACTAACAAATGTGATAGGACAGGAAAGAATAAAGAGCGTTCAGAAACGTTTAAGGCACTGGGTTCTCATGAAATTTAGGTAAACTTAGAACTGAGTTTACTCTAAAACAATATGGTAACAGAAATTGCCAATTATTGTCACTCATGCTCTACCTAAGGGAATCAAGTTGGATGACACCTACCAAAAACAGATTCCATAATGTTTGTGACTAATGCTGCTTCCACTACTTCCACCTTCAGACCCTTATTTTCAGTTTGTTCGACTTGGAAACAGAAGTTCCCCTAATGTCTTAAATAAGTGGCTAAGCTAAGGCTAATCAACTAACTCAGGTTAACAGCATGTCTAAAACTGTTAAGTCATATGGGAAACTGTTAGAAACAGTCTTTCTTTCCTTGTAAGTTTTTCAGTTTAAAGAGTCAGTTCTTCAATTGACGTGAAGTTGCAGATGTTGTAATCAACTTGTAAAAAAAACTGCTGAGGCTGCTCTCAGTGACTTTGTTTCTAAGTGTCTGTGGGTCAGGACTGAATTCAGCCTCCATCATCATCAACCTTTATCATCGTTTTTATTATTATGAAAATTAACAATTTCATATATAAGAAAAGAGACACAGAAAGTTTCCATTATGAATAGTTTTCTTCCAACTAATAGAGGCTGTGAAGAGTTTGAATTCACAAACAATGCATGCTGGGAAGTTGGCTGGCTTGGTTTCTTTAGAAATTTAATTTAATGATTTAATTTCTCTCCCAGCAGTTCCTTCATTTTCTAATGATCAGTTACTATTTTTAAATTGAACTTTAGCAGCACGTGCAGCTGGAACACAGGACTAATGTTTGCTGATGATGGGTCTCTGTACGTCTGAGATACTGCATTAAAAAAACATTT
>JAUBNQ010000003.1:20619183-20629998 GCA_032353495.1 Ctenopoma kingsleyae | reverse complement strand
TCCTGGGGCCTTGTTTCACAGTTGTACACTAGCTTTGTCTGTTTGTTTCTGCCTGTCTGTTTTGATCTCCTGTAATTTTTTGGCCTTTTGCCTTCTCCATTTGGATTCACTGTCTGCATGTCGTTGGACATTTGCCTATTTGCCCCCCAGCCACACCCTGCCTGTCCATGCTTCCCAGGCAGCTTGCAGTGGATGAGCCCATATCCAGCCTGATTGCCAGTCAGCTCCTAATCTCCATATCTGCTAGGATCCGTCTTGTCCCCCAGTCGGTTAACACTGTTCGTGCCTTCAGTATGATTCCCAGTCTGCTAGCATTTGCCCTGGTAGCAGCCCTCCAACCTTCCGGATGGCTAGCCTCAGCAGGCTTGTTGAACTGCCAGCAGTGGGGTATTATGTAGTCCAGTCACTACAGCCGAGAAAAGAATGTTGACCAAATGTTGATGTGCTTGGCTTCAGGTATTACCATACTCTAACAACAATCAGGTTAATGTGAGGGCTTAATGGGAGATTATTATATATTACTATTATCATTAAAAAGACGTTGTAAGAGTGTTATCAGTGACAGTAATTATATCAGACTCTCATGCTTTATAGTAATTTACTATGAAAAGGTTGAATGAATGAATTGGAGAAAACTGAGATACTACCCCCCATGGTCCTACGGTTTTTGCAATAAATTAAATAAGATATCATGCTCAACATCAGTGTGGTTCATCAGACTACTTTAAACATTACATTAAATACAGTTTCATGAGCTTTGGCTATGTGGGTGAGCTCACAATCATGATGAATGTGTATGTCCATTATCCAAATCACACAGTAGCCAAACAAAGCCTCCTCTCTACCTTCATCCTGCCGAAACTTTGCCCCTAAGACCTGAGGTGTCCTCTTACAAGACTTTCCCAGGACTCTCTGACAATGACTTTACTCCAACTCTCCTTGTCTCTTCTTTGATACCACTGAAAATAAATCCACTCCAGAACTGTCCAGCTCATGCCACTATTGTTGCAGGGTGTTTTTAAAATCTTTTTTCTCTCGGTACGATCTCCAATTACCCCAAAAAGCTGTGTTTGTGACATCATACCATCGAAGTGGAGGTATGGAAGAGGGCAGGCTGAGATAACAGAACCTGGGGGGCTTGAAAGAACACTGTGAAAGTCATTTGATCCCACACAGCATTTGCTAATTTTTACATCTCAGAGAACAGACATTTGAGATTGAGCTTTTATGCTTGAATGTTTGTGACACACAGATGAGGGGATAATGGTATAGAAACGAGAGGATGGGGCCTGAGCTTTGACTCTGCTGGTGATCAGTGTGGCAGTGGCCATGCTGGCTGCTGTGATGAGCACATAGAGACAGTGTCAGTGTGCTCCCATGGGAGCAGACCTGTGGAGAATGAAGAACAATGGCGTCGGGAAGACAGAGCTCTATAGAAATCAAATGCATTGCCGAAGGATGTTCATGGTGTGAGAAAGTGAGGCCGAGGAGAACCACTATGTCATCACTGAAAATCTGTCTTCAGCCTGCCATACTTTTAATATGTAGACCGTTTGGTTAAGCATAGTCAGTGTGCTAAAGTTACAATATAACCCAGCAAAGACTAGGTGGATGTTTAATCAGGGGCTGTAACCTGGTCTAAATCACAATGAAAAAAATACAATATAATAATATTCACCATGTAAGGTTTTGGGGGAGAAATACTTGTATACTAATTAAGCTCAGTCTTGATGCTGCTGTGACAACGTATAATAAACTTCAAACTATAAGGTTTAGCCTAAACATACGTTAAGCAAAAAGCTGCCATCTAGTGTTGTAACTGGAGTAATGTTAAAATAAAGAAGGTGAAAGAAGAGCACAGGCCAATTCATTTCAGACAATAAAGTTTATTAAATAGAAGTTCTCTGCCTCCTGGATCTCCAAAACAACCTGACAGAGCAGACTCTTTAATTGATGTCACCAACTATTGAGAAAAATATTCCTTCAGCTGTTTGTTCCAACAACTCTTGACTTATCAAGCTACTGGATAAGCAGCAAGGATTTATGAAGGTAAGATGGTAAAGTTATTATTTTTATTCAAATTTGATCACACATGCTGATATACAGTAAATGATTATTGTTAGCCATATGAAAGTGAGCACAAAGCACATTGTATACTTAACTATTGTTCAAAAGTTTGAGTAAGCGATCAGGAGCCTTACGCTGAATACCTACAACATGTCTGAGATGCTTCAAGAGTGTGGGATGGAAGCAGGGTTGCAGTTCTCTAGGACCAGGGTTGTCTACCCCTGGCCTAGACTGTTTCAGTCTTTTTTTTTGGCATTTTCAGCCTTTATTTGACAGCTTGATAGTGAGAGAGGCAGACAGGAAACATGGGGTGAAGAGAGGGAGAGACATGCAACAAAGGTCCCCGGCCCAGAACACGAACCGGCAACATTGTGCTCACATGGCATGTGCATTAACCTCTAGGCTACCAGTGCACACCGACTGTTTCACTATTAATGGGACAACGCTCCCTGCTGACCCTGAGGTCACATGGTTACAGATTACATCAAATCAAGACATCTGCCAAAGGTTGGTCAGTTCCCAGAGCCAAGACTAATATGATTCACTCCAGAAGATTTACACAATTAGATCCTTATTTGATGATTTGCCTAATCCTAACAACCCCTCCGCTACAAATCAGAGTAAAATATTGTACTTTTACTCCACTATATTCATTTTAACAGCATTAGTTACTAGTTACTTTTTACAGGTAGACTCTTATAAAAATGCTGATGTATCATTTATGTATTAACATCCTGTCACTACATAAGGTGTTAATATCAGCTTCACCTTTACAGACTGCTGTTTCTGTTCCACAGTCTGTAGCTAACAACATATTTTAAGTTTCACCTTCGAGAATTTGTCAAATCTGAACTAAACTTCTACATTTATGTTTTCACCAACATCAAATTCTACATTGTTTAAAATACACTGTTTTGTTAGTGGATTACTTTTGTAATTTAAGAAACATTTAGAGCAGGTACTTTAGTACTTTTACTAGAAAAATTAAAGGGTACTTCTACTTGTAGTGGAGTATTTTTCTGGGCAAGTACTTGCACTTTTAGTTGAATATTGTGTGTATTGCACGTGTACTTTATACACCTCTGTGTTGCAGTTAATTAAAGGTGGATGTAATCTACTCAGCGTACAAATAGGATGTATCCGGCTCACATGGTTTATGTTCAGCCAAACCTCTTTATACATACACTTTGTGAAAATATACAAAACGAGATGCATCAGCTTTTTTCAGGGCCCTCGTTTTTTCTGTCTCACATCAGTCTTCAGTACAGGTTGGTCTGTCAGCAGAGGCAGAGTGACAGGTCAGCAGCTCCACAGGGCAGCCGCCAGCAGAAGCCATCTTCTCCTCTGCCCGCAGACAGAGCTCCTGCAGGAAGCTGGCTGTCTCCATCACTAGGTCAGTTTCATCGTCTAACAGAGAGCAGACACACACTGTAACAAAACAGGGCACACTGGTAATCTGACATACACTTGTGGCTTATGATGCAGGGCAGCTATAGAGGTCTGGTAACATCACTGCTTTCTAACTTTTGTTATGTTTCAGACCTGGTTAGTGTTCAGATCTAAGTGATGCTTATTTAATCACTTGTGGTTTATCAGACTCAGGAGATACAGTTACTCTTTATCTAAAATAGAATGAAGATGGAATTTGCAGTCATCCCTGCACCTGATGGGTGATGACAGTGTGCTGCACATTCAATGCAAGGAGAAAAAGGGGGAGGGTGGTAACTCACAGGAATCCACAAACAATAAGTCCTCTTTGTCTAGAAAATATGAAGGAAGGATGAGCACCTTTTAGTTCTTCTTTGAACCTTGGTGTGTCCTTGTCCAGGTTGGAACTCTGCTCCTGCAGAGACCTGCACACCTTTTTATGGGTGAACCAGTGCAGTTTTTGGCAAGTCAAGCTGCAGTAAATCACCTTGAAGACAAGTAAACGAGAACATGACCTACAGGTAGTTGGTTGCATGATTCACTGACATTACAGTTGGTCAGTTCAACAGACTTACAGCTTTACAAAGGGAGCACCTCTTATCTGCTCCCCTCTCCCCACATGTAGCACAGTAGTCAGCATCTATAAACGCCATCTGACCTGTCAGGGCCTGGGATAACACCGAGAACACTGTTGGATCATTGCCCTGGAAATATCAAAAACAGTAATTAAAAAGAAAATAACACCCACTGATACTCACCACTGTACTAGCTCATTCTGAACAAAGACCTTAGCTCCTTACCAGCTGCTGAAGGAGTGTGGCTTCACAGTATGGAAACTTCCTGATGCAATCCCGAATGAACTTTTCCTGGTACTTTGGGAAGCCATCACTGTCCCTCCCCCTCAGCAAGCTGGGACCCAGCAGCATTAAAGTAGGTCAAGGACAACAGAAACAACAGATGACATTTCTTAGGAGTCCTCCTCACCTTTTGACCAGTGCATCCAGCTTGTCATCTCGCTTCTGTAAGAAGACTGAGCATTTCTGCAGCACGCAGCTGATGTAGTGCATCTTCATGGCCTGGACCTCGTTCATGCCTTGTTGCTTCACACACTGCTCACACAGCAGGTCCATCACCTGATAACACTTCTCCAGAGCTGCCACATCCACCAGTATGGGGTTCTCCTTCACCAGCATGACTATCTGAAAGATTGAAGAGTTGCTTAGACAAGCAGGGCTGTTGTACTTCAGTCTGGACTTAAGTCTGTTTTTCTAAAGTACATGCTAAATGCTGTAATAATGCTTTTTTCTGAAATTATCTTCCTCCTTCCTTCCACTTTCAAAACAAACTGTGGATCTTGGAAATGTAAAGCTCCACTTTATCATTTGGTTTTCCCATCCCATCATTTGGTTCCCAAGTCATTTTCCGAATTATTGCACTACCATATGACAGCTACCATTAGTTCCTGCAGGACATCTAGGTAGCTGCAACTGTCTTAAATACAACATTAGGTGTATTCAACAGCACAGTGAAACAAGCATACCTTTCAGTTCACCGTCATCGCTTGTATATATATTTGTATTTCTCACTTAACATTTCAGTCCTTTAATGGTCTACATGAGCTTAAAATCATAATTACTTCACTGGAAAAAATGCCCCTCCAAGAACAAGTAAAAAAAATCTTAATCCAAGATATTTTTGCTTGAAAAAAGTTTTTAAAAAATCTGCCAATGGAACAAGTGAAAATTCTCTTGATCCAAGATGCACTGTCTAAAAACAAGCTCCTCACTGCAAAAACTCAAAATCTTACCAAGTATATTTGTCTAATTTCTAGTCAAAATAGAGTAACATTTCAGTGAGATATAGGAACTTGGTTTTAGACAGTGCATCTTGGATTTTGGATTTTTTTTTTACTTGTTTTTGGAGGGCATTTTTTCCAGTGTTTGGAAGCTTAGAAGCAAAGTCTTTCTTTTATATAACACCCTGTCCTACATAAAGTGCTGCCTGCTATACACACTGTAATACTAAAATGCACAAGTGTTACCTAATATATCTGACTGACTCCCAGTCAGATATATTTAGATGAAGGGCGGCTGTAAACTGAAGTAGAGCCAACACAGATCACATGGACTTTTATGGAATTCAGAGGGCACCGGGATCTCCAAGCTCTACTATAAACTGCATATCACCATCATACTACTGCAGTTAACAAGAGTGAATATTCTGGTCAGGGATGATTATCATCATCAGCTGTTAACTGCTGAGGTCACTGATGAACGTGATTCCATGAAAACATTAGGATTTGAATGATGCTTTTTATCTTTTCCATATTCTTGCAATTCTGACTATTTTGACTACACATCTTATGGCAATAAATGGATGCCACAGATAAGGATTCATTACTTTAACAACAGTATAGAGAGAAGTTAAAGGAAGTTAAATCATCAGTGTACTAATATGTGCCAGTGAACCTGACAGTAAGTGAGTATCTCTCAGTTCATTAGCAGGCCTCACTTTGACTGGGTTGAGGTTGGTGGTCATGATGATCCTGTGCAGGGGTCCTGCCAACACAGGGGGCAGCTTGGGCTCTCTCTCCAGCCCCTGTGGTCTGGTGTAATACTCAAGCCTCGCCCGTGAGAAGAAGTTGTTGATCACTGTCACACAGTCATGCTGGCCTGCATGGACAACGTGCAGGTTAATAAGTAAACAGCATCACAGCCAAAAGTTAGCAAACTGCATTTGTCTGTCCCACCTACAAACGCTGCCATCTGAGCGGCAGTGCGACCCACAGAATTCACCAGGTCTGTCTCTGCTCCTGCATCCAGCATCATGGAGGTGATGTCTGTCTTCCCTGAAGGAGTCGTCAATGATTTGTGACTTAGTCATACAACACAACACCAATAATTTGCAGTACTTTAGCTAGGATAAGTGTTCTAGTGAAACTAGATTTGAATTAATAAAAAGCTGCAAAACACACACCTGACAGTCCAGCAAACATGAGAGCAGTGTATCCATATTCATGCTGGTTGCAGTTGACATCGGCGCCATGCTGCAGCAGCAGATGACACATATCTGCTTTGCCCTTATAGGCCGCGTGCATCAGTGGAGTCATGCCATACTGAGGAACAAAGGAGAAATGTAATGTTACATAAGGAGTTGATTAAGAAATTGGAAAAACAAACACGTCAGATATTAACTGTGATTTGTTTGATCAGTTGTGCACAGGGCAACACATTGAAATCACAACATCCAGTGTGTTATTACACTTCATCACTTCATACAGCATACATACATTTAACTTGTGACATTGCATCATATTTTATAGAATTACCATGTGTTTTGTATAAATTCTGAATATGCAAATTGCATAAAGCTGTTAATATAAAATAATTAAAAAATGTAATGAATTAGAAGTTTAATTTAGGTTAAAAAATAGTAAAACACAGCCTTCTAATTATGTAATAATTGTAATAATAATATAATATAATAATAATAGTTTCACACTTTAAACAAAATTGCAACAATTTTATTATACTTACCTACTCATTTGGACACAATTATAATAAAATTACAGCATGTGAAACGAGTTTGACATTTTAATATAATTACCTGGAAACATATGGGCTATTAAAACAATATTTCTCCCAATTACATCACTGTAAAAAAAAATAGAAATTGTATTGCAAAAACAAGCAAATTTAATAATAATCTAATATCATACTTAAATACCAGGTTTTATAGAAAAGATGACTTTATGGAGTTATTGAAGTATCAAAGTACAATCAAAACTGGAATACTGAGAGCAACTTAGAAAAAGTCAATTCTTAAATAATTATCATTTTCTACAGTAATTAGTTGAGATGTTGTCTTAATAATGCACATTTCCAGATATTTCTCTCAAAATTAGTTTCACACTAAATGTTTTTAATTTCTGTACAATTGTGGAGAAATTACTATGTAATTATATTAACTAATTAATTTAGAATTTCACACACATTTGTTGCAATATAGTTTAAATTGTGAAATAATTACTGGGTGATTATTATGTGAACTTATTTAAATAGCAAAACTGAAATGTGATATCTAGTAATGTGTTCTCTGTGTGGGTAAAAGCGTCTGTGTGACACCACACCTGACTCTGACAGACAGACGGTCTGTGAGCTACATGTAGTGTTATGATGCTATTATCAGACAGCTTGGAGCACTCTTTGAGCCTCTCAAGAGTCGCCTCCATATGTTTCCACCACAGTGGAGCATGTTGACCCAACTGTTTCATAACTGGTGGAGGAAATGCACCGGGAGGTGTGGAGAGAGTCAGTATGAGCACATTAATTCAGTTGACACTAAATCCACCAGTGAGCTGATGCTGAAAGTCTAACTTAACTTAGTGTGTTTAACTTCTTCATAAAGGAAATTACTGTTCAGATGTGCTTATTTTACCACACCTCATCCAAACAGTTGACTCGTACTTGTTTGCTTGCAAGCAGCTGGGCAGCCTTCCGAACGTCACCTGCAGAGCGAAGGCAGCAAAAGCAACAAACATGTATCTGATCAGGAAGTTTGAAGTTTAACAGAGAGACTGTACAAACAAATGAACCCTTTTTGGTTTATCCTAATTATAAAGGATTTTGGTAAAGCTTTTATTTTGTGGGTCACACAACAACAACATAGATTATAGTGTGTACTTTTCCTACAATTACTGCCAAAATAACAAAGTACTGACGTTATTCAGAAATTACACACCCCTGATTTTACTTCTATGTGTTGCAGTTGTTCCTCTTTGGCTTCTAATTTATTTACTGTAGACGTACAGGGGTCATCATTATAAGCATATGGTACTCTAGATGATCTGAAACCATGCTGAAATATTCTGTAAACAGAATAAAATAGTACATCATGTTTATCTTTATTTATCTATAAGTATACTCTAAGCAACTTAGAAAAGGTTGATTCTCTGTACATGCACAGTCCAATAAAACTGATAAACAGCGTGTTCACAATAGACAATATGTATTAGTAAGAAGGAACAATCACACAGACTGCAGGAAGATAACAGTGTCATTGCAGAGCAGTGCTACTTACCAGCAGCAACAACCTGCAGGATCTTCCTCTCTGATGCTGACAGATCTCCTTTCTGAGGTGCAGCCATCCTCTGTGGTCACCTCTGAATGACCTGATCTCTGCTGATCTGCTGACACTACACTTTGAAGTGTGTGCTGGAGCCGCCCTCGGAACACACCACATTACCAAAGAAACGGGGGAGACACCTGTTGTGTGCTGACTACAACTTCTCAAAGAATAGTAGTTAAAATTCTAAATGTTAGGAAATACTAAATGATTCAATGTTTTGGACACCAAATCAAAATCCAGTCTTCATGTATGGCAGCTCCTCACACTGCTCTGCTGGACACCTAACCCACAGGTAAGCACCCCTGTACGAATGATAACCACAATGTCACTGTTGACAAAGCCACATACACACAATCTGAGGGGCCAACAAGCCAATCGTTAACAACAATTAACAAACACTTATAGTCCTGATACACAGATGTACTGGAATACTGGATCATTTTGACAGCTATTAATACAGTTTGAAACCACAGACACATCTGTAACATGAAAAGAACACACAACTGCATGCTGATTTGTATGCTGTCTGTGGGTAAAATGTCACAAAGCTTGGTCAGAGTTTAGGAACCACTGGTTGAAACTCTTACAATGATTTTATTTTAGAAGCTTTTTATGTCAGGCCTTAATCTGTTCACCTACATGAAAAATAGTATGTTAAATATTCACATGCCACACGTCAGTGTTATTTAAACACAATCTGTCCACACAAAGATATAAAGATGTGTGCACACACACAGAATGCTCCTGAACTGACAGAGATCCAGACAACAGGGACTGGTGTTTGTGGATTAGAAAGTGCTGTAATCCTTGACCCAGTCAGTAACGTCTGGGTGAACGTCTCCAAGTCCTGCTGCAGACATGGCTGCTGTTCTGGCAATATGAGTTATGTCCTTCACCTGTGTTTAACCTGCAAGAACATGTATTTAAATAAATGTAAGAATGACAGAGACAGAGAGAACGTACTAGAGACACACTCTCTGAGTAACATGACACATGGCCTGTTGTACATATGAGGCAGGTTTACACTGCAGGGATGAGCCCACTATATATAGAGCAGAGCTGGCAGAACAACACTCAGTCATCATCAGTCCAAGTCATTTACAGGCAGCACAAGGAACTCTCTGCTGGTAAGCATGCTGTTTCAACTTGTGAATTATTTAAAAAAATAGCTGTTCCATAGAGAGAAGTGGGTTTTTACTTGATTAGCAGCTGTTGGTTAATGACAAGTGGGCACAGTTTTGGCTAAATACTGGTACTGAAGCTCGATGAAACACCAGTTGGCTATAAGCTGTATGTCTACTATGTCCACTATTCCTATTAGTTTGAGACATTAGTGGTGATTATGCTTTTGTATTTTAGAATCAACATTTTAAAGAGTTTTCTATTCAGAAGTTGTGAAGTTGTTATTAGTTGTTAAGTTGTTAAGTTAAGTGAAGTTGTTAGAGTTTGTCAGATATCAATACATTGTCAGATGTGACAACCCTTCTTACTATAATTACCCATTACTGTCACATATCACATATACAGCTAGCTACATTTCCCCCATCCATCAGTTTTCTGTGGATTATTGGGATGTGAGTAATGACAGCAAGTTAGTCACGAAAGTCCAGACAACACTTTCCATAGCAAGCTCCTTCCAGATGAGATACAGTTTATATATATGCTATATATATTCTGAGTTTCCTACTATTGTCCCCGGACAACCACCAGGAGGCACGCTGATCAGATGGCCAAACCACCTCAACTGGCTCCATGAAGCCAGAAAACCAGCAGATTTATACCGAGCTCCCTCCAGATGTTCAAACTCTGCACCCCACTTCTAGCACCAAGGCCAGCAACCAAATGGAAGAATCTTTCGACTGCTAGTATTCATCCATTTTTTCATTCTTTCATCCTACTACCTGAAGCTCATAATTAGAATGTAGATAACTGGTAAATCAAAAGCAACAGGGCAACACAATCACATCGTCTGCAAAAAACCAGAGAATTCTGAGGTCCCCAACCCACCTCACACACTTTACTTCCCCCAGCTGCAGCTTCCGATGACGTCCATGAAGGTTCTAAACAAAACTGGTTACGTGCAACAGCCCATTAGCTTATAGTGAAACATGTTAGAATATGTTTTTTATCTTTATTTATTCAGTTTCACTGAGAGGCTGTTTCTCTTTATAGCAACACACACTTAGAGAGTGT
>JAUBNQ010000003.1:20569371-20584738 GCA_032353495.1 Ctenopoma kingsleyae | reverse complement strand
GATCTCAGAATTGCTGTTGGGAGAAGGCACCCTTCAAATCTGAGAGACCTTGAGCAGTTTGCAAAAGAAGAGTGGTCAAAAATTCCAGTTGAGAGGTGTAAAAAGCTTGTTGATGGTTATAGGAAGCGACTGGTTTCAGTTTTTATTTCCAAAGGGTGTGCAACCAAATATTAAGTTCGCTATTAAGTGTATTGGTATAGATTTTCAGCTACTAAACCTTATAAATATTTATTTAATATGAAGTAATAAAAACATGAACAGAACATTTCGTTAACAAGTTGAAGTAATAATGGTCCTTTAAGTCTGATGTAAGCTATATTAAATATGTACAATGTAAAAAGTGCAAACACAGCAGCATTTCTATTTGGACATTTATTTAATACACTGTGTAGAAAAGAATTCAGTTGATAATATGACTCTGCATTCAAACATGAATACAAACGTTTCATACAGACAGAAAATCTGAACCCATGTTAAAAAGGCCAAACATTCTGATAACTGTATAAAAAAAAACATGTAGGGAGCAACAAAAGACATAACATTCTTACAGTCCCACAAGAGACACAAAGCTCATTGTTTTCACAGAAAACACTTAATCTGAGCCACAGAGCACTCCATCATACATCTGACTCATTAACACTGGGAAAAGTAGGAGGTGGGAGTACAGAAGACGTAGGGGGGCGGCTCTGGGATCAGGGAGACGCTGCTGGTCTGACAGGATCATGATTGAACCGACCTGCGAGCTGCCGAGCAGAGACACAGCAGTGCTGCAGGGGAAGCTGATGTAACAACATGCGCTGCTGTCACCTCTTCGCAGTCTCTTTGTAGTCGATGCCAGTGGTTGTAAGAAAAGAAAAAAGCGAGGCCTTCCTTGTCAGCTCGGCAGAATTCATTTCTAACTTCTCTTTTACAATTGGCCAAAATAAAGCAGGTTAAACTCTATGTCACCTTTTTTAAATCATGTATCGGCCTTTATAAAGTGCTTCCTAAATCTTTGTCTCACGTTTAAGAATCATGTAAATAGGGGAAAACATTTCTGACTCTCCTGTACAAAGCTGACTAATGAAGTAACAAAACTTAAACCTGAAATTTCACATGTACAGTACAACAACCACAGTAGAAGGAAATTCAGTTGTGTGGAAATCTTCGCAGTGAGTCGGACACTTCCGTTTGGTCGGCCGCGTTAACGGCGTGGAAAGTGACGGAGCGGGTCGGCGGTTAGCTGCGGCGACTCAGACGTAGTGGTCAAGTGTAGCGGCTTCTTTCAGTGTCACGGTTAAAACTGATCACAGTAAAAACACACGGTCCCATTAGTGATCACTTTGCAGCCTTCAAGTCCCTCAGTCAGTCTCTCCTCTCTAACTTCTTCTCTTTCTCTGTCAGGTGAGGCACAGCTCACTGCTTCAGGTCAGTCACCTGCAGTATGACATCACAGACAGAACGCTGTCCTCACTTTGTGTCTGTGCAGTGGTTTGATCACAAAGACTTTTCTCCCCAGGGGCCCGCAGGCAGTGTCTCCTAGTGTCCGTGCTGCGGGTGCTGGTTGTGTTGGTTGTTAGCAGGGTGGTTGGGGGGCAGTGGGGGCCCGTTTACTCCAGGGTGGTAGAAAGCACAGTTGCCCTCATACCTGCAGCTTCCCTTCATCATAAAGTGACGACACACAGGCCTTTTGGACATGTCTGAGGAGGGAAGAGAGCAGCATTACCTTTATTTTGAAAGTCTGATCCATCTTAAAATAAGTAATTAATAATCAATAAATAAAAACATATTTCACTGTAAAGTATGAACTGTCTTTATGAGTGGGGGGCAAGCAGGGTGCTGAGTATCACCTGACTCCCACATACCATTCATGTTGTTGTGTCCTCCCCTCGGTCCTCCTCGTCCTCGGCCCCTGAAGCCCATCTCTCCTCCTCCTCCTCTGCCACGGCCTCCTCGGTGGAAGTGACCCCCTCTGTGGGGCCCTCCCCTCATGGAGTCGTCCCCCCAGTAGTTGCCGTTGTCTCCTCGGCCCTGGCCAGGCGGCGGTCCCATCATGCGTGGGCCTCCACCGGCGTTGAAGGGTGGTCCGTGGTTGTGAGGAGGCGGGGGGTGGTTGAAGCGGGGACCGCCGGGCGGGTTGTTGGGCGGGTAGCCTCCGTTCATGGGCATCTGCATGTGCATGTTCATGTTGTTCATGTTGTTCATGCCCGGACCGTGGCCCAGTAAACCCGGGTTGACTACAGAGAGAGAACAGCAGGTTGAAAAACACGAGCAACAGCAGGAGAAGAACAGCTGATGCTGGTACAACAGGAGCGATCAAGTTTACCTGGAGGGGGTCCACCCTGATTCTGGTTCTGGTTCTGATTCTGCTGAAGGGAGCCCAGTAGCTGTTTAATCTTGTCTGAGAAGTCAGGCTGCTTGATCAAGTCTTCAGTCGACTGGTTACCAGTGGCCCCCTGATGACAGACAGTTTGAATAACAGCACAGATATTTAACACAACATCATGTCAAACACATAATATAAGCACCTGACCATGCCGTTGTGTATTTACCATGATGGAGGACAGCAGCTCCTGTACGTTGACAGCTGGAGCAGCGGGGCTGTTGACGGTGTTGGTAGCCTGCGGGCTGCGCGAGCTGTTGCTCAGATTCCCCATGAGGTTGGCCAGCACGGGAGGCAGCTTGGAGCCCTCGCTCTGGGCCATTGTGGAGCCCTGCTGCGGTGTGGTGTCCATGGGCTCGACGTAGCCGTCGTCCAGCATGGAGGAGTCCTGCGGGGGGACACCAGACTGACAGCTCAGCAGGGAACAATTACAGTGTGCACAGTGAGTGTAAGAAGAGGAAGACATGTGAGAGAAAGAGTGTGGTTTATTTGGGTATACAAACCTCATCCAGAGGGATGAGTCGGGGGGGCATGGGCTCATAAGGCTCTGGGTCTGGTTCATGTGGACTGTCAGGCACACTAGTAATAAAAAAGGTTGAAAAATCATGACTTCATCATTAATTATCAAAACTTTGTAGCTTGTAGGATTTGGATTCTGAAATAAAACCTGATGTCCTACCTCTCTTTGTTGAGGAAGATCTCCTGCAGGATGCCCATCTCACGGTCTCTCTGGGTGAGTTTCTCTGTGCTGTTGGCCCCGGGGGTGACCAAGCTCCCAGCCAGTGTGAGGGGCCTCGGGGGTGTCCAAGGAACCCTCTCTTCCATGGTGTCATGGGAGAGACGACGGGCCATCTCAAATGTCTGCCTATCCATCATCAGCTCTCGTTTGGCGGCCTCACCAAAGTCCTTGATCTTGTTGACATTGACTGTGAATAGAGTAATTTCATCATTAAGAACTCACACTGCTAGAAGAGTTGAACAGTAAACAGCCAACGTGGACACGTCTTACCTCTCTCTGTCTCGTCCAGATCAAAGTAGAAGTAGTGTTTGAGCTGCTCCTCCTCCGCCCAGTGAACTGTCTTCTTCTTCTTGCCCTTCTTGGTCAACCTTTCTTCTTCACGTGGCTCTGCCAGAGCGTTAGGCTTCTCACCTACAAACACCATCACACCATGAGAGAGAAATATGTTGAAACACAATGAACTTTCATACTCTGAAAACTGTAGAAAGAAATAATAAAAGTAGTACGATGTCAAGAATCACTGGAGACTACAGAGAGAGAAACGCAGGTTAAGAGGCTATAAGGATTTTACCACTGTCAGAGGTTTCGGGGTCCTCCGAGGGGACAGGGGTCCCGGGCTGCTCGGGCTCCTGGTTCTCATCAGCAGGAGTGGTGGAGCCAGCAGTATCCGGAGATGACTGTTTAGTGGAAGATGAAGAATACGAAGAGGGTTTGCTGTCAAAAGGACTTGCCTGGGGACAAAACAGTCAGTTTTAAATTCTAGTGCATCAGTAGTTGATTTGATTAAAAAAAACCCTGAAAAATGAATGATTTGGCCTGAAAGTGCATCTTTGATATTTAGTCAAACAAACAGACCAGTCACTACCTTGTTGGACGTTGGGGAGACAGCCTTGGTATTGGGTGCGGCGCTGGTACTGGGTTTCTTCTTCTTGATCTTGATCCCAGGGACCGGGGCAGAGTTCAGAGCATCCAGGAACCCCATACCCTCCATCGCTGCAGTGACAACACAACAGAGCAGTGAACACAACATACATCACTAACGCCTGTGTTAAATACGCCTGTGTTAAATACGCCTGTGTATTTGTGGCACGTGTTTGGGACTCACGCTGTGCTGGAATGATCTTCACTTTGATCTCTTTGGCAGAGTTCGAAGGCATGTTGAGAGGTTTGTATTTTTTCTCCAGAGGTGGAGCATCTGATGGACCAGAGCTGCTGAGGGGAAAATAAATAGAAAAAGGACAGTTGTAAACGCCACGATCAACCATGTGAGGGCAGCAATGAGCCAGCTTCACAATCGCACCACAAGACGGTGCTGCGCTCACAGACATGTACCTGGGCCTTTTGAGAACCGGAGGCTTGATGTTGTACTTGTCGCCCAGCTGTGGGGCAGTGGGTGGCTTCTTAACAGGGGCAGGGTTGGGGGTGTCCATCTCCAGTCCTACACAACACAACACACAGTGGTTATTTCAAATAAAACATCTTCAAACCCAACAACCCTGTGAAGCCCATCACTGCTCGTCGTTACCTATGGAGCGAATCTTGGCGTGGCTCGGTGCATGTGCTTTAGGTTTCTCTTTCTTCTTCTCCTCGTCTCCAATCTTTTCCTTCACATCCCGCAGCGGCACCTTGCTCTCTTCTTTCTTCTTTTTCTTATCTACAAGACAAATACAGAGTTACCAACAGTTGAAGGGATGAGGGGGGCTGTAAACTGAGACAAATTTTTAAAATGATCGGCATGTACCAGCGGGAGAGCTGTTGCTGCTTGAGACACTCTGGGAGCGGATCGTAGCCATCCAGCCATCTACGAGCACGGATGCCAGTTTCCTTAGCTCTACAAAATAAAAGCGTTTTTAGTGGGATACACACGGCTGTGCTTATTACAGTCTTGGGTTTTTATGTACAAGCAAACTGACCTTCAGTATCTGCACTCTTGCTGAGCTGCTTCACCAGTTTGGCCGTGTTGTTCTGAAAGAACGAAAAAGCAGTTTTAGTTTTTTGTTTTATACGGTGTACTGGAAGCTTGTTAAGCGGTTAAACATATACAGTACCTGTTTGAGGTGATCCACTTTGAGAGGCAGCTTCTGCAGGGTGAGCAGGATCAGCTGCAGCAGAGGTGTGTTGTTGGTGGTTTTAGAGTAGGTGAGCCAGGAGTTGAGCAGCCTGTAGCCACCGACTCTGATAAACCTGGATGAAGGAGGCAGCAGGGGTTTAGAATGAAGGAGGCCAGCAGTGAAGAGCTGTGTTGGTCTCTGACTACATAGTAATGTGTTGGATTAGGAATTCTACACAGCATTTTTTAAACACGTGAAGTTGACATTCACACCACAGACCAACAAAAAACACTGAAGCCAGTCCAGCCTCACTGTTCGACTTTAAACTAGTGAACTTTGAATTACTGAATGCAGAAATGAATGCATTAACAATATATTCACATTATAAATGAGGCCCAGTAATTTACGCACTTTTTTCATTTATTAATGTAACGTTGAACCCTGCATTCATGGTTTTTAAGAATAAAATAAACATAGTGTGTTTGTCACAAGATGCATAAAATGACTTTGAATGTGTCGCACTTTGCATGTTGAAAAGCTGAATTAAGTCTTACCGGTTAAGGACATCATGGGATTTGGTCTGCAGCAGGATGTTCAGGTACATACATCTACTGACCATCTTGGTGGAAGCTTTCATCAGGCTGCAGTCAAAGAGAGCAAATTAGTTAACATATCACAAAAATTAAAGCTAAAACCATGAAGACAGAAAAATGCATCATCTCATTTCAGTTGCTCACCTAAACACCTTTGGGACGCCCTCCAGGCTGCGGAGCTCTCCATCCTTCCCCAGCAGAGCCTCCACTCCTTTCAAAATCTCTCTGGGGTCCACTGGTCCCCCTGCCATACCTGAAACACACACCTCAGTTGATACACACACCAACAGGACATGGACGTATCACATTTTTTATCTATTGTCCTTGGCAAACAATATTAAAGTTCTGTTTAGTGATGGCTATTTGCCTGTCAAATAAGAGAGGGAGCACCACGCTAACTCACAACAACCAAGACAATCTCCATCCGGTTTGGTTCCAAGAAAAACTTTCACCAAGACTCACACAACAAAACCTGAATGTGGACACCATGGTCACAGCATGAGATGAGATTCACCTCACCTCACCACCTAACACCTGCCAGATCCCACCCTGGATCTGTGTGATTCAGCAGCTGACAACACCAACCTGTTTGTGTCACGGTCATTCCATCAAAGTCTAAAAAACCCACCAAAATCACAAGATCAACTAGGTGTCATCAGATTCACAGAGGGTCTGTGAAGCAGCACGTCCATCAAGCTGCCATCAGAACTACTTACAAAGCAACTGACAAAGCAGTGATTCAGGAACAGAGCACACTGAGCCACTGTCCGGTCAATGATGTGAATGTCAGGCAACGAGGGACACTTCAAAAGCTACCTACACTCATGATCACACTGACATGGTCACATACAAAATCAGCAGAAGTACAGACAGCATTTTCTTCCAGCCAAACAGGCAGTCATAAAGTCTGGCAGTCAGGCGTGCACAGTGCACAGCGACTTCAGCGTGTTGCCTCATACTTGAGATGTTTGTTGAATGTTTCATGAGGCCCAACTTGACACCGGTTCAGCAGGGACACGCGCTGGACACAGCGAGTTAATCCTCTCTGGGGGTTTTTACTTTGCAGGTCAGCACATGTGGTCTGATATGATGTTCATTTGTGTGTGTGAAGGAATACGGTTTATTCCAGGTCAGACTAGGATTAAAGAGGGAGCAGCACAGCAGACAAGAAAACTGTATATATAGATCAAACATGTGCACAAAATGTTATAATCACTATGACGAGTCTCCTTGTATTCTTAAACTTTTTACTTTATTTAACCATCTCCCTGCGTATATTAAAAAGAGAAGTGAAAAAAATACTCTTATTAGTTTTGTATTAACATTTAGTTTGCAGATGTATTAAATATCTGTCATTTATTTTTTGACATATATGCATATCTTTATGTATCAAGTACAACAGAGTGAGATGTCTGTTTTCCTAGAGTAAAAGCAACCAAAGAGGTTTTTTTTCCAAGAAACGTTAGTGATAATGCTTTATCAGCTTTTTAATAACACATATCTATCACATTCATTCACACATGTGCAGAAATGCAACTCAAACAAGGAGAATGGAAAAAGAAGAATCAATAACAAAAACAAACTATTTTTACTAATTAACATTAGTGAAAAGAGAAATGGTACAAATTCAGATAATAAGCACCATTAAATTAAATCATGATTGGGAAGTGTATGAAATGTTTGAGAAGTGTACCAGTAGTTAGTCTAACATCAGACTGAAGGCTTCATTATGATGGACCACAGTCAGGTCACTTACTGCCACCTACAGGTTAGTACATGTTTACACATGGCACTGTCCATGTAGTTACACACCACTGAAGGGCATCACATATGAACACAGTTGTTAGTGCAACATCACATGACAATGGTGTAAACTGGCACATGTCCATCTGAATGTAAAACAAACAGAAAGGTGATGGGTGTTTCATAAATCTTAGTATCTTTGAAAAGTCCAATGAGAGCTGAACAAAACAGTCAACACTAAGTCAGCTGGTCTTTATGAGTGGCTTTGCTTTTATGGTTTTTAAAATTCTCATGACAAAAAGTCTTGAAAAACCTAAGAGTGATTTATTACCCAGCTGCCTGGGCTCTGTAAGCATGCACTTACTTTTCTGTGTTTACGCATTTTATAATTTAACTTTTTCCCCCCTTTCGGTGCCAATTCTGTTAATTCACACACAGAACCTGCAACTGTGGTTGAAATCAATTCACTGGAAATGTCATGATGTGAGGAATCAGTTAGGTCTTACCCGTGGTAACTGTTGTAGTAGAAGTTTTATATAGTCTCAGACCTCCACAACACTGCAAATAACCCAACTCCTGTAAATGTCACAGTTGTTACACATATACACAACATCAGTGTTAGACATGACCCTGGTTCCTGGTTCAGTGGGGGAAGATCAAGAAGATTATTTGAGCACAGTCACACTGTGGTGTTATTACATATCACAGGTACATCATGGCAACACAATCTAAGGATGTGACCAAACTTTCTACAACAAACATTTACTGTAACTGGATAACGGCGCAACAGTTGACTATACGGTAATATGGTATATTCACTCAAGAGACACAGTGAATTAAATAAGTGAGTAAAACGACCTCGGTTATGTTAAGATTTGAAAATGCTCGCAGTGGAAACAGGCCTGGGCTCCTGACGCTAAGCTGCTCGACAAAGGGGGAGGGAGCTGGAGCCTGGCTGCTGATCAGAGCCCTCCCTCCGTTAACCACTTCGACGACGGCACAGCCGAAGCTCCACACCAACAACAATGGCTCTCACAGCAAGTACTGCGCTGCTACACCGAAAAACAAAGCGACGACTAGCAGATATTTAGCGAGCCGTACGCTTATGGCAGCCAGATAATGCACTGGACATCAGTCTATACTCGTTCTGCGTTTCACTTTTGGAAACCAACGAACAAAACAAAAAGTCCCAAATGTTGCTGCGAGAACATAGCTACTCCCCGGAGCTGTCCGAAAAGCAAACCACAACCAGTCCACCATTTTTGCCAATCCCGACTGTTTGTGCTTCGAAAAACCCATTTCGCTTGAGTCATCCTGCAATCTTTATCCACAGATTGCCGAGTGCCTGATGCGGGATTTCGGGAATTCCCTGCGCTATAATTACACTTTTCACCACACATTGTGCCTCATAAAATATGTCCACAATCCTCAAACTAATGCAATCTTTATGTATAGATTGCGGTGGGTTGTTCGTTCCGTGGAGCAGCCCCTACAAAGCATTTGGCAGGCAAAAAGTCCGACTTCGTGATCTGGAGTTTTCCTATGCCTACGGCAATCTTTATGAATAGATTGCTTATGGTTATTTTTGCGAATTACCTGTCTATTTATAGTTTTATTTGTACAATTCGTCCATTCCGTCTCACACATAAAGAAACGGAGCCTTGTGCCTCCGTCCACTTTCCTGTGTGAGCTCATACTATAACTTTGTCTATATTCAAAATTGTTTGCCAAGAACCAAGCTAACTTACGCTTCCTGCTAGCCAGCTACCGCTAGCTAGCCTATAACCTACGACTATTTCATGTGATGAATATCGATTCAATTTAACTTCAAAAATCAACTTACTATTCATACTATAGATCCTCAGCGTCTCGGGTATATTATAATGTGCTTTTCAGGCACTTATAGCTCTTATTTCATAAACTTTATGTCGTTAACCTTCATGGTTTTAATATCAACTGAAAGACTTCTTATGGGTGGGGCTGTGATAGCTAAAGGCTAGCCTTTCCTTCAGGAACCAAGTGGAGGCAAAAATAGTAATCAAATGTCCATTACTTGAAGAAAAAATATGAATTTGAGCAGAGTCCTCGACGGTTCAGTCTTCGGTAAAGCAAATTCATACCTGCAAAACACAGAAAAAACACAAATTTAATTCCGGCGTTGACAAACTTTCGTTTGTCATCTATTTCCAAGTCCACTGTAGGTTTTTGAATTCATTCTATAAGAATCTCACATTAAACGCAGACAAATTGTTGAAAATAAGACTTGCTTTCTCTCTAACTTCACTTACCTTTGACTAAATCCAGGAATGAGTTCGAGAAGGAGGGACTACGCTTTTATACTTCATGACGTTTTTTACGTCATTCGTGGCGTTTTTTGTCGGTTTTCGTAGAAACAAAATGGTGGATAACTGACCTTCTTTGTACAGTCAAGGGTATAATGGCGTATCTCACGCTTGGGAACCTGTTATGTTGAATTACTCGTTAGATTCGTTGTTAAAATGTTATATTTTTTAATTAATAATGACATAGTAAGGAATACCAACATACTTTGTGGCTGTAGCTGGATTTTATTTATGTTTTGATATATACATTTAGTTAATAATTTTTCTACAAAATGGCGACTAGCTTGTCTGTACTGGTGTAATGGTCGCATGCGCCATTGAGCAACTATGCTGCAAGTAAAACGCAACATATTAAATTAAAATTACAATGTGCGGTTTAATGGACAATGAAAATGTCTATTGGTATTTAATAAATAGAAAAGACGCTTTAGATAGCTACAATGTTACTTGATCTTTCACCTTTCACCTACAACCCTAGTGCGTCAGCAAAATGGCTGCCTCCATCCAAGGCATCGCAAGGGTTTTGTGTGGTTTATCTCCTTCAATTTTAAATCCATTACGACAGTACCAGGTATTATACTTAACTATTCTCTTCATATGCCTATCATCCGATTAATCGTATCAATTGCACTGAAGGTTTTAATGTTGGAGTTATAAGAAACACTTGCCGATGCTAGATTGCTATGCTGTGCAGTTAGCTTGTTAGCTAAACAAGAGCATCGATACTCCGCTATGTACGCCAGCCTTGTCTGTACTTATATATATTATGTTTGTTGAGTTCTCGGCATTAATACACACTCAGTATGCCATTATACTATGACCCAGTAGGATGTATCGGCGTTACATTTCGTACGATGCCATACAGTAAGCTAGTTAGCAGTTACTGCTAAATGTCAAACGTGGAGTCTTTCGTGTTTACAAGTTAACTGTTATATTACTACAGTTTCTATGTGAGTGGTGAGTTTAAATGACCGCACATTTGACGTTATATATATTCCCCATCCGTTCATAGCGTGAAACCTGAACTGTAACTATAACGTAGATGCCATCAGCAGGACGCGATGTTTCGGGTGTTGTGATGATGACAGTGTGGAGGTGACTTTCTTGTGCTGTCAGTCGTGTCTACAGAGGCTGCCCGTGAAAACATGTCCGGCTCTCTCTGCATTTGTAATGTTACATCGGAGTCGCTCTTTCTGCAAAGTGGCATCACTCCAGGATGAGGATGCTGCTCAGGCTGCTGAGGCTCTCTCCCGCTACAAGGACAGACCCTGGGATTACCTGGAGAGTGAAGGTAAATCAGTATGAAAAAACAACGACTCACATCTTTAGCTGATTCTTACTGTAGGTTTTACTTTTCCTCTGATAGAATACATTGAGAGGTATGGCACTGAACCAGTGTGGGCAGGCTACAGGAGGAACCATAAAGGAGGCATTCCCCCACAAAAGACACGCAAGACCTGCATTGTAAGATTTCCAATTGAATCCGATGGGTGTAGCTCACATTAGTTCCACACATTACCATAACGGTGTTTGTGTCTCTGCAGAGAGGAGACAAGATATGTGGAAACCCCTGTCCAATTTGTCGGGATCCAAACATTATCGTCCATCATCAGGTGAGTTGGCTCTTCAGTCACTGAAAGTGTCACTAACTTACAATACGCTGCAGTGCTCTGTGATTACAACCAGCAGCTCAGTGAAGCTCATTCAATACAAAATGCTCAAATGCAAGTGCTGTCAATTTATTCAAGCTTGTGATGTCAGTTTTCCTGTTCTGAACAGGTATAAATGAGAATTAAAGTTAGTTTTTTGCCGTCCTTTTCATAAGGATCCAAAAACGTGTCCAGGATACAGATTTAAATGCAGGATGCAGATTTAAATTCTACAACATAATACAGTTTGCAAAAGGTGAAGGAGTCTGAATACTTTCTGGAGCTGCTGCAGGTTTGCAGTACATGTGTGACAGGTTAAATGGGGATACAGATATTGTACATATTTGCAGTTATTATCTGTTTCACATGCTCTCTTTTTGAATGCTAAGCCACGCATGTCTTTTCTTGTAGAATGTGAAATTGCTGCAGCAGTTCATCAGTCCGCACACTGGAATGGTGTATGATCCCACACGAACTGGTAAGTCACACAGTGGTCAAAGCGAGCACATGGTTTGATGTGTTAAGTGGGCTTTGAGCTGATCACCAACTGACCCCTGTTCTACTGTCTCCAGGAGTGTGCATGAAACAGCAGAAGAAGCTGAACGAGGTGATCAACACAGCACAAGATCACGGTACAGACTTTTTTTAAAGCTAATTCTGGGGTTGGGGTTTTGACATTCACCAAGTGATTGTGAATTAAGCTTCATGAAGCTTCGGGGTTTCAAGAAGAAGAAGAAATACAGACCAACAACACATAAGAACAATGCTATTTATAGCATAAGGATGCAGCAAGCTGCTCTTTTTTTAAATAGTGTCAGCTCCAACAAGCAGTGTGGATGCACATGTTTTACAACCTGCCGAGATGCTCTGTCTGATCAGGGCCCTGTTCCACCAGTGTCCAAGGTTTAGCTGAACTCTCAGTAAAGTGCATTAATATGAAGCAGCAGTGATGTTTGAAGGTTCAGATGTTATCACTTATGTTCTGATGTCTCTCTTAACACCCTGTGTCCTCTTTTAGGATTGCTCCCTTTCCAGATTCCTTATGTGGAATTTTCAGGAGAGGACTACTCCAATTCCCATGATGCTGTGGGGTGCACACCACCTCCCCCGTCCTTAACGTCTGGTGACACTTGGTATAAATGGTATGGTGCATTAACACCCGACGAGGAACAAGTGGCTAAAGTCAAGAAGATGTACAAGGCTTACTTGAAGTGATGGAGACTAAAGAACCAGTGACTCTAACTTCAGTTCTCCTCCATTAGTTCTACGTGTGATTCTTTTGGACCATGACTTTCCTCCATGTTGTGTGTACATTTAACTTGTACAATAAACCACATGACAAAACTGATTTCACTGTTCTGCTTTATTAGAACTTCACAACAGATCATTATTCAAAGTGTTGTTTTCTCTAGAAACTAATGTCCAAACTGTTATAGTCCAGAAAATAAGGAACACAGAACCTTAGGCAGATGAAGCATTTATTACTTAGAGGTCAACTTAATATTTGATAGCTGAGCAACATGATGTTATTCTTATGGCATTCCAGCTGTTGATCACAAAAACAACATTTATTTTGTTGCATCATGTACAGTTTGAATGAAAATTACGTTTTCTTTACTTGTAGAGTAGGTTGGTTGATTTTAGTGCCTATCAATATATTCCACCAATAGGAAAGGAGGATGTTATCAACCAGCTTCCTATTGACAGACGTGAACAACTCTATGCAATTAAATACAAAATTATGTCGATTTTCTAAAAACCTTACATGATAAACAAATTCTGATTTCACCATCATGACACCATGATAGTGTCTGACTGGGATGGATTGCTCCCATTTCCCTTAATTGGTTGTTCTGTAATCCTCATTTACCCTGGAATTAGTTCTGGTCTTCCATCTTGAACGACATTCAACAATCGACAATCAAGACACCCAAGTTTTTTGTTTTCAGATCCATCGTCTGGATTGTGGATCTGTAGACCACAGTGACAAAGAGTCCTTGTCATTGAGACAGGAGAGTCTGAACAGCTGTGGTGTCCAGTGTCATCTTCTTTGCTGTGGTCTACCTGAAGGTGGCAGACACCAACAGACTGGACAAACTAATCAGGAGGGCTGGCTCTGTTCTGGGTGTGGAGCTGGACCCTCTACATGTTGTAGCTGAGAGGAGGATGATGTCCAAACTTCTCTCAATCCTGGACAACCCCCCCTCCACGCCCCACCCCCTACACAGTGTCCTGGCTGGACAGAGGAGCATGTTCAGTCGGAGACTAATCAGTGTCAAGTGCTCCACTGAACGCCACAGGAGATCATTTCTGCCTGTGGCCATAAAACTCTACAACAATCAACAATCATAATAATTATTATTTCCATCCATTTTGAGAGTTCTTTGTTCTTATGTTTTTTTGTTTTTGTATATTCTGTGCTTTGTGTATTAGTATTCTGTGCTGGTGCTGATCTTTGTTTCTGGTTGTGGTTCTTTTCTTTTTTTTAACTGAGAGCGGCTGTAACGAGGTAAAACAATTTCCCTCTGGGATTAATAAAGTTTTTTTTTTAATCTGGAATCTTTACACGTTAATGTACGACCAGTCATATTGTTCACTGTAGCATCCTTTATTTCATTATTTATTTCTGAATAAACTGTTTCACCATTTCTATTCAAAAATCTACTTCATGGAAAATGAGAAATGTATCATAGATATTTATCTGTTCAGATGTTTTCAGTGCATGAACTGTGGGAAACAACAGTTAGATGGAATACTGTCAGTAGACCCTCCTAAAGACTTTCACCTTTATCATTAAGTCTTTTAATTACATTATTTCATAATACTAATGTAAAGTGTATATTCATTGGAGTTTCTTGTTAAAATTGATAAAAACAAATTAACATTTTATTTTTCTACTTAAACAACTGAAGTAGAAAATGAAGGTTTGAGGGAAAGAGTATCTAAGTGTGAAGTGTGAATACTTACCATTACTTTATTCTGTGAATATTTAAAGTAACTTTAAAAAGTCTAAACTTATATATAAACTCAAATAATTAAACGTTTAAACTTATCTGTATAATAGAAAGTAAAACACGTTTAAACAAACTCATAGGAATGAAAAAGTTCAATGGTATCTTTAGATTAAAATATATCTGAGAGTTCAAAGTTAAACTAGGTAGAAATACGAGTCGAGATACAAGTCAAACTGTGGCAGAATGAGAAGCAGCTTTTCAAATGACCTCATGAAGCTTAATATTTGTCATGTGAAGCCAACTTTTACTTTGAAAGGACAATACTGTGTCATGTTGTCTGTTGTAAGCTTAACATCACTGAATCAAACTGCTGCTCGCGAAGGAATTCAATGTTCCATCCAAACATTTTGATGATATAATAAGTCTTTAGGACGGTCTAACCCCCCCTAACCCAACCTTCTGACAATGTTCCATCCAAATACATGTTTCTACTCTTTACACAATCATGTCAGCAAAATGTTGCATCATTTACTCATGTTGTAATCACACAACATGTTTCACCTCATCATTATATATAATATTGATATCATCAATTTGTCTTCACATGTTTTCAGTCATTACCCTGGGACATGCAGTGCAGGAAACAACAGTTAGATGGAATACTGTCAGTAGACCTTCCTAAAGACTTTCACCTTTATCATTAAATCTTTTTAACCACATTATATAATAATACTAATCAAAAAACTAAGATTTAAACTTATCAATAAACTAAGAGTTAAAAATTCTCTCTGATCTAAGAAGGAACAAAAGTCTTAAAATTTAACTAAAAACTGTGTGTGTGTGTGTGTGTGTGTGTGTGTGTGTGTGTGTGTGTGTGTGTGTGTGTGTGTAGTGTACTGATACAGCTACTGGCTGGTCCAGCTGTGGAGCTCTG
>JAUBNQ010000003.1:20552341-20565007 GCA_032353495.1 Ctenopoma kingsleyae | reverse complement strand
TCTGGGGCCTCGTGACTCTCCTCCTCCTGACCTCCCTTCTTCTTGCCTTTCTGCTGCTTCCTAGTCAGGGCCTCCTTAGTCTGCTTCTCCTGAGGGGAAACATAAGACAGAGGAGTCAACTGGGAATTCACAGGTGTGGAAGTTCTAATAGCTTTGCTTGCATCCAGAGTTTAATGTTGTAAACTGCATTTGCTGAAGACATGAAAGCTTTCCTTTTCAACACTGAGATGGTGACTCTACACATCCTGCCTCATCGACAGAGCTTGAACATGTGTGCTCCGTTTCACTCTGACCATCATAGGCCCAGTTCTAGTTTTGTTTTTGTTTTGGTATTACGTTTCAGATTGATCAGACTGTTGGGGGAACAAACATACTCACAGCCTGTTTGGTGGACTTGCCCCCGGCTTTCAGGTCTTTGAGTTTCTTCTCCTGCTTGTCGTACTGTTTCTGCAGCTCTTTCTGCTTCTGCACATACATCTTCTTGAAGGTCACTTAAAAAGAAAGTAAGTACTCAGTCAGTTTCTGGCTGTGTCTCTAGTTAATCTTAAGAGTAACCCAGTGCTGCTCGTTTTCCATAACATGCTGCCATCTTTCCAATCGCTGGGCTGTGGTCTTCTTCTGTATTTGAGTCAACACACATACGCAAACTATTACGTTGTTCTACAGACTGAATTTTTTCAGACTCACTAAGGAAGACAGGAAATAGTACAGGAAGTAGAACATGGAGTCCATGTGAGATTATATGAAGACACTGATGGACACTTACAGTAGTTCCCTCTGTAGTAGTAGAGTTTCTGGTTGTCTAAGTGGATGATGTCTGTACACACGTCATCAAGAAAACTCTGGTCGTGGGAAACTATGAGAAGTGTCTTCTTCCAGCCTTGAAGGTAGCTGGAAAGTGGAAAAGAGACCAGCACACACATATCATGTTACACACGTTTCACAGAGCTCCATCAAATTGTTTGTGTTATTATATAGCATGGTGGAGTAGGCAGCTTTGTACACTCCTAAATCTAAGCGCCTAACAAAAAACACAAGTGACCTACAATCTGTGCTATCCCTGACGTCTCCCACACAGTATACCTGTACACCTTCTACACCTATAGACACAGTGTTACCGTCTTAACGTAAAGCCTGCACACTAAGTACAGTGACAGGTTCTCTTATGACAAAAACAGAGAGAATATCTGACTTCTGTGATACTTTATATAATGTGCAGGCACCAGGGAGCTGCTATTAATGCACAAGGTTTCAGGAGCCATTGGATTAAAAATGTGTTATACTTGTTGAGCCAGATGACAGCGTTCAGGTCCAGATGGTTGGTGGGTTCGTCCAGCATCAGTAGAGTGGGTTCCATAAACAGAGCTCTGTTGGTACACAGGGTGTGAGTGAGTGAAAGGGGACCTTAACAGGTTAATGTTATAGGTTTTTCATCCTTGGTGTTTGTAGTGGGGTGTACCTGGCAAGGGACACTCTCATTCTCCATCCTCCAGAGAACCTCTTGGTGGGTCTGTTCTGCATCTCAGGGGTAAATGACAGACCAGCCAGGATCCTTCTGGCTTTGGCCTCAGCTGCAGCAGCTCCAATAGCTCTTAGCTCTTCATAGACCTGGTGAGGAGAAGAATGCAACACAAATTACACCAAGTACAATAAATCAAGACTGAACCATGAGGTGTTTACAGTACACAGTTTGTGGAATCATTTAAAAGTTTGCCTCCTTTTTAATGTTCGTTCTTGATTTTAAACAATTTCTTTTCAGTCACTTCACCACATTCTCAGATCTCCGCTTTCAATTTGACCTCACGTCTGAAAGTATGAAAGTCCAAGCTCCGGCAGTACACTGGAACACCTAGTACACCTTTAAAGCTGCATTAAAAGAAAATGTTGCAAAGCTGATTTGGTAAACAGATGCACACCCAGCAAACATGGAGTGCTATCTGTGTCCACCTTGTGAATCTAAGTCATATATGTACTCTCTTTTGAGCTCTGTATACTATATATGTATATACCAACTACAATGTAGTTGGATCAGCTTTTACCCCAGATGTGAGTATCTCTGCCATGAGAATATGTGCAAACCGAATGGAACGGTGGATTTGATAACTGGCCAGCAAATATTAGAGATGGGAAATATGGGTCTTTGAACGGACCCAGTTCTTGTGGCGCTGTTTTCCTCAAAAGAACAGTTCATCTAGTTCTTTTCCCTTTTTTGGGGCAGAGGTTACTAGGATTACAGAATTTGTAGCCCTGTCCCATTACAACTTGGTTTAGCAGCACACACATATTGTTTGTGATCCGTCAGTGATCTGCATTATGACTCCAGTTTCAGGTCTGTGTCTTTGACTGCACAAGTGTTGGATGGTTCCAGTCCACCACAACTATTCTTGGATGCAGAGATGAAAAAAGTAAAAATAATATGTGCAACACTGCTGCAAGTAGAATGTATTTAGCTTTAACACAGCATGGTGACACACATAAGACACGCTCACCTTATCCAGCCTCTCAGCTACGCTGTCCTCTCCTTTCTCCAGACGAGCCTGAAGCTGTTTCTCCTCTTCCAGAAGCTTCAGACGGCGGGTGTCCGCCTTCAGCACCGCCTGTACTGCTGGCGTGTCATCAGCTACCACCTCTGACACAAAAAAATAAGCATGTGACAAGGTCAGTGGACTATAACGACAAGGACTGAGACTGAGGTTACGGGCAGCACAGATCACTTACCCTGCTCACACAGTAGCACATCAATGTTGGGGGGAATGCTGAGCGCTCTGTTGGCGATGTGTTTCAGTAATGTGGTCTTTCCTTTGCTGAAAGAAGACCAAGAGAAGAACCAATAAATCAGCCAACTCACTGTAGAGACTGACTGCTAATACAAACCACATTAACCTAACTAAGTTGATAGTGTCTGAAACCTTCTGAAAGTAGAGTAGTCAACTTTAGCCAACAGTAAAACAAAAGAACGCTCGCACAAAAATATTTACCCATTAGGTCCAACCAAACCATATCTTCTTCCAGCAACAATCAGAAGGTCAGCGTTGACAAAAAGCTCCTTGCCATGAGCAGAAATGCTAAATCTCTCCAGCTAAAGTTCACAAACAGACCGTGAAAAAGAAGAAAAAAAAATTACAAACTAATTAGGTTCATGTTTGAGTAAGTAAGTTTGCGCAGCAAGAAAACAGAATTCCACTCATTGAAAAAATTTTAAAAAGCATGTAACCTTGATGTCGGAGGCGTTCTCCAGCATGGCTTGTCTGGAAGACAACTCAGCCTGGGAAATGGAGAAATCTCCCTCCAAGGCATTCTGTGCGCGAACACTGGCCACCTGACGCTCATACTCCATCTGCAACAACCAGCAGAGACGCAAAAGCCCAAGAATGTAATGCTAAATAACTGAAATTATATGATCAGGGTCATTTATTTTGTCAAACAGATCCATAAAACACGATTAAACAAGATTAAAAAGAAAATGTGTTAACAGGTTGATTTCTGGGTCATCATCATATTCATATTTTTATTATTATTGACGAGGGTCCATATATCAACTTTTTTTTCCAGACCAAAGACACAGTGTTCTAGTCCTAGCACCATATGCTGTCCAACATGTTGCTGACCTCAGCTGTCACTGGACAAGAGGCAGGTTACATCTGTGACAGACAGGTCGCCAATCAATCACAGAGATGACAAAGACACAGACTGAGACATTGAACCATTCACCAGTTATTCACCAATCTGCATGTGTTTGGATGAAACCCCACACAGGAACAGGGAGAACATGCTCACTCCACACAGAGTGTAACTGTGACCGTTATGTCCAGGACAGCACTGTTGCTGGTGTGCACACTGTGCAGATGATTTGGAACACAGGGAGAAAAACATGCAGTGCAGCCACCGAACGAAGGAACTTTCGGGATTAATCTCCTTTAACTAAAGTCATATATTGTGATTTTATAAAAATCTCAGTTGTCATGTTGATGTGAAAGAGTCTCAACACTGCTCTCTGGTGGTAAGAGGTTGAAACAAAGCAACATGAACCACTGTCTATATATAATCAAATAACTAAAATTGATTGTGTTTTTCAGACTTGACACAGTATCACATAATATAGTATGACAATATTCAGGTGTATCAATGCAGTATTTTCTTACAACCCTAATGTTGTTCACTGATTCTAGTTTCAGTATTGATCTGCTAATCTGCACAGTGCCATAGCCTATTTTTCTGAGATAGTTGTCATTGAAAGCGCTCTGGAACCACAGCACTACTCCTCATGACTTCAAGAGGATCATCAAGTGTATGTAACCAATGCACAATATCAGCATACGATGCTCACCTGTTTCTTCTTCTTCTTTTTCTCCTTTTTGCTAAGATTAGCATATGGGTCATCTTCCTGTTGCTTGGCTTGTTCTGCGATGGCATCCTCAGCACTCTGATGGAACAGCAGATGTTAACGCTCTGATCCAAAGCAGAAAAAAAAACATGCTGCAGCTTTGTGAAGGATAAACGTACCATCATCATGTCACCACCGTCACTGTCCTCTGCCTCATCTTCATCATCGCTGCGTGACTGCTCTGCAGGTTTGGCTTTCTAGAAGGTCACAGTTTAATCACATTATGGTTACGTAGAAGGTGGTAAAACTGAGATGACAACTAGCATCAGTGTTTATTACTTGCCTTTTGCTCTTTCTTCCCCTTCTTTGGCTTCTCGTGCACATCGTGTTCTGGTGACTAAGATTTCAAAAAAAGGAAAACTTCATGTAAATACATGTAGCCACAACCTGTTTACAAGATCAACAGATTTGATTCTGGATAGAGAGTAAGAACTTTTCCAAACAAATGATGAAGTAAAATAGTTCCACTGTGTAAAATAATCCTCGTCTGGATGGAGGGCATTGCAAATTTCAACATGCCTTTTATTTATTTGGCAAAAAAACTCAAACATTTTAATTCAGTCATATAGGACAGCTGTTAGACAATTCTTTGACTGTTGCTTATCGTGTCAGTTCATAAAGTTGGGAATGATGTGTTGTGTTGCATCCTCAATGAATGAATGTATTTGGCTATAAACACCTCGAGTGCTTTACTTATGGATTTTGGTCTGTCTCAATCTGCATGGAGACATTGTTTAAACACTGTCCTTCCCAACACTCTTCCCTGAGCTGTCAATGGACACACTGAGGTGACGTCTTATGTGGTTCATCATACTTGGAAGTAATGCATCTTGCTTGCACACAGTAGAGGGTGGACATAAATCAAACCCAACAGAACCCGCTGTGCCGCACACAAGGGTTTGTACTTACATTTAGAAATCATCTTTGGGTTTGGTAATATATGTCAGACTTTATGCTTAATGCACACAATTGCACTTGCAGGTTACATGATGTATGTGTCTTAAAAAACAAAAATAAATATACTGTAATATGTTCAGTTTGGTCACTTAGTTCCAAGTATGACTACACCAAACAAATAAATAGTTGGTTGGAGAACTCACACGTCCGCTTTGTTTATGGACATTTCAACTCGTCAGTTTTTTCCAGACTCAAACAATTCAGTATTAGACATTTAGCAGCTCCCACCTTTGATTTGGCTTCTGTCTTTGTAGTTTTCTCTTCACCATCATCCTTCTCTGCCTCCTCTTCATCATCATCAGCCTGATAAATTCACGCACACACACACATATACACAAAGTGTCATCAGTGTAAGCAACCTTTGGTACAGCTCTGAATCGTCCGGAGACAGATTCAATGATGGACAAGACCTGTGTGTCATAATGAGAAAATTACATTACATATCTGTGCTGCTGATTCATATCATGTGATTGGATGAAAGTTGAAATGCAGGAAACAAATATACAAAAGAAAAAGATTTTCCAACACCCACCTTCACCTTTCTGGGCTTTTTGTCTTTATTCTTGCCCTTCTCAACCTCCTGTATCAAAGACGCACCAACATGTACAGATAGACCCAAAGCGTTTAGAGAATGTGAATGATGGGAACTCCTTAGTACAGATACACACATTATCTGACTGCCCACACTATTGGAGCATCTGGGAGAATGGTTCATGTCTAACTTAATGACCAGTTCAGTCGCTGCTCATAACATGATCCTATTTTATATTCTCTTATTATTAAAGTAACACTTTTCTACCTTTTTATTAATACCTACTAGGAGTCAACACAGCTCAATTTAATATTGTTTTTATTAATGCAACTCTTTTTCATTCTTCACACCTGAGTTTATGGCAGAGTTCATGTCACGATGCACTAAATAGTGTGAGGCACATTAAGGAATGTTTTCCTGTTCTTCCCATTCACAGACAGAGTGTGTGAAGTTTAGCTCTGCTGCGTTCACAGAATTTCCACTTGATCTATTCATCCTCCTCAGCACTGAATCAGTTAGCTGATTAAAGGGCAACTTCACTGATTTGCAGCTTGCTTCCTCTGGTTCAGTTTGTACCTGTGTATGAATGGTGTTAAGCTTCTGTCTTTATACTAAAGTAACTCAGTGCTTCTCAAAAAAGGAAAGAAGCACAGACATCAAATTGAAATGGAAAACTCTTCCTGATTACGTTATCAGCTAGAAGCAGATCAATATTTTAAAATAAGGCAGAACAGTTTAATACCAATCATATAGTTGTTCTCCCCAAACCAGAACTATAGGAAGTGGAAAATGTGTGAAGTTGTCACCTGAATGTGAAGAGCAAAGTAATGTACTGCGATTTCATTTCATTGTGGCATGGAAAAAAAAATCAGTTTTTAAAGCTAAAGCTCTACAGTTCTGTCATTTTAACATTTACCATTAAATTACATGAATGCTTACAGCAGGGTTGGCCAATCCTGGTCCTCGAGGGCCATTGTCCAGCTTGTTTTCCTTGGATAAAAAGGACAATGGCTCTTGAGGACCAGGATTGGCCAACCCTGACGTACAGTTTATAATAAGAAATGCATATAAGGTGTACTGCACTTCATTTTCTTTCTCTGATTTTGACATCTGAAGTCTTCTATACTCATGGAGCATTTTAGACATTTCATATTCTGTCCTTGGTGGAAGCTGAATGGTGAGAACTAGTTTGAGATTTCAGTAAGTGTAAAAGGAAAAGCGATGCAGTCAAACCTAACTTTAATACTGGCCAAGTCATACCGACTGCAGAGACACATTAATAAACTGGACTCTCATTTACTTAACCGTAGCTTGATACTGTTTATTTCCTTGACACACGTGTTGTTTTTCACAAAAAAGTGTCTCTGCTGCTACAGAAAGTATGAACTGGCCTTATAAAAAACTCCTGACTAAGGTTGCGTTCAGAAAAAAAGCTTAGTCAAACCTTCAACTCCAGCTTTACATGTAAGCACAACCAAAAGTCAAACATCTGAGTTGTTAACATCTAGAGATAAACCAACACCGCAAACTAAAGCTGCGTTGGATGTGTAGTCATTTGAAGCTACTACACCACTGTACCTTCTTTGCTGGTTTAACTTCTTCTTCATCCACATCAGACTCCTCATCCTCGTCGCTCTGGGCCTGGCTGAGGGCAGCAAAGATGTTTCTACCCTGAGGAGTACAAACAGATGCTTTACACTGCCAACACAGTCAGGAGGGAGGAGGGTAAGTACAGTGTAGTCTAATGACAAACCTTAACTTTCTTGTTTCCTTTACTGGGAGCCATGACTGTGGAAAGAAATAGCAAGCTTGGTGAAGTATGTGTATAGAATGTGAGGATAACAATGATTTCACAGTGACGATTGGCTGTGAAACGTTATACCTGGCTCGTCTTCCTCGTCGCTTGCTTGCACTGAGAGCTTTTTCAGCTTCAGCATGACCTCCTCGTCGTCGTCATCGTCATCATCTGCATCACCACCTTTTCCTTTCCGCCGGTCTTTCTTCTTTTTCTGAGGCTGGAAACAACAGGTTCAAATGACAATGTCACAACAAGCAAGCATAACCTCACCTTATCTGTCTTAAGGCATCTGAAAAGTTAATTCTGACATAGTTGATGTGAAATCTACCAGTGTAATAGATGGCAAAAAAATATACAAAAATAGTATGGAACAGGGATTACTACTGCACTTTATTTATTTTAACAATGTATCTATACATTCTACCAAATACATGTTTTTATTTACAATATTTCATGAATCAGATCAAATTTTCTGGATATATATCTCAGGACAGGTGCTAGATCTTTGGTTAAAGATGTGAAGGTATAGGATGGAGGCTTTAAAACACTACTGTATTGGACTATATCTGTCACAGTATATCATTCAAAACTGTACAGTAGTTATAACATGTTTATGTAGAGCCGATCACTATCTAACAAGCCATTGTGAGATAAGAATGGAGTTAATAATATGTTAGAAATGTGTATTAAGGGGTAGTTACCTGTTTTCCATGTGTGTCTTTCACAGCCACTTCATCTGCCTTTTCGGGTTTGCTGTCTGTGGCGAGTTCTTCAAAGAACTGGTGAGACAAAAAAATCAATTACACAATAAAGACAATAAATTCAGTGAGACAGAGATACAACATCAGTTCAGAAGCATTTAAATACGTGTAAGTACTCACACTCTTTTTCCCCTTTTTATCTTTCTTCCCCTTTTTCACAGTTTTTTCTGCTGGAACAAAAGAGATTATTTAATGTCACAAAAGCATAAGTGAGGCATCAGAGACAGTGACTGACTGTATGAACTCTCCATCACCATCACCAGCTAGTGGCTAAACACTCTTCACCCAAATGGGATGTGAACACTCAGCACTTTTCACCTGAAAGGGGCTGTTTCAATTCATTTGCACTATGCTTATTTAAAGCAGTTAAAACTGTTATGAAGTAAAGACTGGAGTGAACATAGTATCTGACTTTACAGTGACACTGACACTCATCATCTTATCACATTATTTGGCACGTCAGTGTCTACAGTTCTGTGTCGCTAGCATGAACAGACGCGTCGCGGCTAGCTTTAGCTTTAGCTTTGATGAAGTCATTATGTCACGCTTTAGTTTAGGTTTATCACTTTAACATGTTTTTGTATTAACTTACGTTTGACTTACTTTGACTTCTGGTCAGATGTGTGTCACTCCACACCAAACGTAATTCATAATTATCCTGTTTGCAAAAACGTTTGTGGCTGCACGTTATTTTAGTGAAACCATTCCTATATAGTTATTTTAATTAGAAGCGTATCAAGCGTTGGTTCACTTATTCAGCCATTTCACTGTGTTATTATAGGTTAGTGTATAAGACCCTACATATCAATTTACTTCTGTTGTAATGTTAAAGGTTGAGACTGTTTTGGAAGCGATGACTTTATGTGCACCAACTGAAACCCGATTTGATGCGAAGATAATTAGATTAATCAAAGGACCTGTAGTAGTTTATGTCGACATATAAGCCATTGCCAATGACCAGTTTATGTTGAAACTTTAAGATCTTCAAGGGAGCCTGGCGCAACTAACACCTTATGCCAGCTACTGCTAGATTAACGTTAGCTGGAATGCTAACATTAGCCTGATGGCTAGCTTCTGAATAAATATTAAGGTTAACTCACCAGCTACCGGGGCGACTTCGTCGTCCACCCACTCTTCCTCTTTCAATTTTTTGGGCATTTTATTGCTTCAGTTGCAACTTTATACGAAAAGCGTAGTTAAAACTGTGTCCTTTCCACACCCAGCAACGTTTATCAGCTACATACACATGTCATAGGGCCCTAACTAACTATGATGCAGATGCCGGCGTGAGACTCTCTAAGGACCGGTACTACGTGGAAGGGGTTGTGTCACGTGACCTGCCGTTAGCAGCCGAACCAGAGCACGAGTCCATCACTGGCAAGTTATTGAATGATGATTATGATTACTTAATATTACTAAATTCTCAGTTTAATTTGGTAAGTATAATATCATCACTTGTGTTTGTGATACGGGAAATATGATACATAATCTGGGAATTAAACGTTCTGCTTGTGTATCTTTATAATGGCCAGTGTCGCTTGCCTAAACCATAGACTGCGCCAAAAGTAATTAACCAGTGAGACAATGATGTTAACAGATGTAAACGCTCAGTAGTATTTTTGCTGTAGCCAGACTCCTCCATGATATTAAAGAGCAGCTCACTGCCACCGCGCTCGGCTGCCTTCGTTCATCATGTGACCAACACGTTCGTCCTAGCGGTCCTTCGAGAGAACCCCCAGTTGCTGAAACGCCAACGGTTTCATTCTTCTTCTCCTGGCGTTTCACTCGGTTGCCATACGGCCTGGCGTGTCTTACCACGACATCCAGCCTGGCGGACTGTGGTGTTGCATTGATCTAGCTTCTGAAGTGAGATGATTAGTATTCCTTTTATCATTTTAATGTATTTTAGTTTGAGTTTACGTTTGGACTCTTGGTTGAACAAAACACATTCATCACATTCTGGAGTCTCTTTTTCATTATTTCCTGAATTTTTAGGAACTAAACCAAGAAGCTGCGGATTTATTAATTACTTTATTAACCAACAAGATTAACAGGATACTATCCACAATAAAAAATATCATTAGTTGCAGCCTGATATAAATTAATGACATTAAAATGCTGCTGATATTACTAAAAATTATGCATATTCTAATGATATAATACAGTATAAAGAAATCTTTTCTGCACTACACTCACTTCCCTGTTGCAGTATTTACATACTTATTTATAATGCAGGACTTTTACTAGCAATATGTCCTGTGCCAATGAAAATGATTCATATCCATAATGATCAACTAAAACTTAAATGCTAACAGAAGAATGCATAGATAATGAAATCATACAATGTTCAAGATTCATTCAAGATTCAAAAAACTTTATTAATCCCAGAGGAAAATTATTTTTGGCATGTTACAGCAGCTGTTTTTTTTTTCAAATAAAAAGAAAGAAAGAAAGAAAGAAAGAAAGAACCATAACCAGAAAAGATTAACACCAACACAAATACTAAATACTCAAATTACAGAACAAAAAAATAAATAAAAAATGAATAAAAAATAGGTAATTTCCAGTCATTCTCAGTCCTGGGTGTAATCTAATGGGGTTATCTGATTATAAATATGATTATGATAGTTGTCCTCACCCCTCTCCTTAACCTAAAGGAGAGGAGTTGTACAGTTTGATGGCCACGGGCAGAAATGATCTCCTCTGTCTCTGTGGAGCATTTGACATTGATCAGTCTCTGGCTGAAGGTGCTCCTCTGTCCAGCCAGGACATTGTGAAGTGGGTGAGAGGGATTGTCGAGGATTGAGAGTAGTTTGGACATCCAGGAACCTGATCCTGATCCTGGGCCCCACAGAGCCCCTGGGCTTGTCCAGGTGAGTGTAAGTACAATGGAGCAGATGAATGATTGCATCATCCACTCCAAGTTGGGAGTGTAACATAAGATTAGATATAGGACCTCTTTGAAATACTATATATGATAGATGTTCGATGTGTTATTACACAACAGCAGGAGTAAATGTTTGACATTAATTTGAAAAGTGAAAATCAAATGTTTGTCTTCTTATTTTTTAACCATAAAAAAACATTTATTTTGTTATTTTACTGGGCTTCTGGGAAATAGACTTTTGTACATTTTGAAAAGTATTCTTTGAAATAAAATGTGTTCATCATTCAGTAAAGAATGCACTGGAGGAGCTGCTTTTAATCTCATTGTACTTGTGTATAGTTACAATAAAGGCATTCTATTCTATTCTATTCTATTCTAAAGTGTCTATCTAATCTCATCTAATCCAATGTAATTATTTACAGTTACTAAATCATTTATTTTCAGAAAATATCTCATTATTCCCCAGTCCTGGAAATGGGCTTTCATAAAAAACACACTGTCCCAACATTTGTCTGATGTGACAGAAAAATAAATAGTGGCCACATGTCATGTATTTTGCAGTTCTCAGGTCATTCGTAGAAGGTAGATGTCAGGAGTGAGAAGTGGGATAGTGACCGCAAGCTACGAAATCTGCAAGGACTGTAAACTTTGAGTCTAGCAAGGAGTGGCAAGTAGGAGAGTCGGCCTGTAGACGTCCGGTAATGATCTTTTACCAGCTCCTTCTGGATCACAACGCTATGACAACGAAAACACCTGGTAGAACCAGCTACAATAGCATGGAGTGCAGTGATGGTGAAGACCTCAATGGTGGTGTTTTTGAGGATACAGGATGGGAACAAGTGGGGAAATGTGGTAAGCCTCGTAGAGTGTGGGAAAGAAAAAGAAACAGGATGAGTCCAGCTGTGAAAGGACGGACAGTGATGAGAAGGCTGACGAAGCTAAAAAGTTGATGGAAGCCTCTCTGAATGTGGTGGTGAGATTTGAGGGGTGTAGAGACGGTGTAAAGAAAAGTAAAAGAAAAGTTATTGAAGTAGTTGAAAGGAAAATGGAAGAGGACAAGAAGAAGTTTGTGACGTTTATAGCAGGAGTTGTCAATGCCACTGCAGATGTTAAGTCAAAAACAGAAAGGATTCAAATCAAATCCCCGGGCGCTCCCCGTGGCTGCCCACTGCTCCCCCAGGGGATGGGTTAAATGCAGAAGTCAAATTTCATTGTAACATTTAAAAATTTAATCAATGACAATAAAGCTGATTATTATTATTATTATTATATCATTGTGAAGGTGGCTATGCATTTAGACATGACAGACATAAAATGGGAGGAAGTGAGGGATGAATTAAGTCACCA
>JAUBNQ010000003.1:20536371-20552241 GCA_032353495.1 Ctenopoma kingsleyae | reverse complement strand
TTACACTGTAAAGTGCCCTGAAATGACTAATGTTGTGAATTGGCGCTATATAAATAAAGTTGAATTGAATTGAATTGGGTACCAGCTCTTACAGGAATAGCCGGTAATGAAAGAGCAGATAGAAAAGCAAAGGAGGCAACAAGACATGGAAATGTGGATGTGAACATAGGCTTGTCAAAATCGGAAGGAAAAAGTCTAGTGTGGAAGGAAACATTGAAACATTGGCAACTGCTATGGGACAGCGAGACAAAAGGACAACATTTATATAATATACAACATAAAGTACAGGTTATGAGAAGCAGAAAGAGCAATAGGAAAGAAGAAATACTTCTGAGTAGGATAAGGACTGGCCACTGCAGCTTGAATGCGTACCTATTTCTCATAGGAAAACATCCGACTGGTCTGTGTAATTGGTGCACTGCTAAAGAAACAACTAGAACGTGATGGAATGTGGAAAGTATGATCATAAAAGGAGATTTTTATTTATGCAACTGCAAAGAACTGGACAGCCACATTTTAAAGATATTTTAAGTCATTTAAATTCAGACAAAGGGAAGGAAAGGATTTTTACTTTTTTGAAATCAAATGGTGTTTTTACGAGACTTTAAAGTCATTTTAAGTTGATGGGGCATTAATCCAGAAGGAGGCAGTAGTGCAACGAAATGGATGCGAGCTGCCGTTAAACCCCACGGAAAAAGAAGAAGAAAGAATTCGTAGAAGGTTAGACGGAGACAGTCACGGCTTTTTCAACAGTCGTGAAGGCATCATTACGACTTCTTGCGTGTGTCGTGTTTGGCCGGGCAAGGACACACAGGGCTGGGAAGACATTTGTGTAAGTTAGCTATGTAATACTTACTAGCTACTTAACCTGCCCGTGACTGCTGTACAAAACATGTCCCGGACAACCTCGCTATTTACACTGACTTGAGCGAGTTTTGTGTATAAAAGGTAATATTACAGAGACGTTTAGCAAGCCGGCAGCTAGCTACCTCATTAGGAGCTGCTAGCTGTTTAGCCTAGCAAGCTAGCTGCTAGCATTGACTGTTAGCATATTTATGTCTGTGGGTTGTAACGGTAGGCAGTCAGAGCTAGCTACTAACATGTAAGGTACTGTCAACGTTGAAGGGGAGGTATCTTGAGCCATATGTCCTGGCTATTTATGGAGAAAAATAACGTTCCAAAAATGTAACTGAATAGTGACCATTAGCAACTTAACATGCAGCTGTTTCCAGTCTAACCTAAAGTTATGGTGCTCGACTTTAACTGACACAACAGATTAAGCTAATGTGGTAAAATAATAGCAATAATAAAAACGTTTTGTGCTCTTTTTTTTAGCACGAAATAGTCATTCTTGATTCCCTACTTCAATCATTCACTAGTGTTGCCATGTCTAGAAATGACTAGAATCATGTTATCAGAGAATATTTAGTGATGTTATGTAAATCTTTATTATTTTCATTATTACACACTGTAGAAGTTATTTTACATATATTACTTATGTTACTTACTTAAAATACCAAAAGTTACAACAGGCCCTTCACAGTTGCATTGTATTCATTACAACTTGTAAAGTTAGGGTTAAATGTTTAACGGTCTGGTGTAACATTTATTTTGTAGTATGGTTCTGTCTGCTTCATTCTGTGTCAGTTGTTATCATGGAGTCTCTGATCATATACTTGTGCTCTGCTGAAGGTCATGTGCTCCTGGCATAGCTTCTGCAGACCCCAATGGAAAAGAACAGTCCAGAACTCCTTTCAGCTTCATTTTGCTTGACTCTTACTTATCCTGATACCACAACATAGATTTGACCAACCAAAATTTTAAAGTGCAAAGTATGCAAACCTCATGTTGAGTGGTTCGATTCATGATCCCTCCGGGCTGCATGTCGAGGTGTCTTTGAACAAGACACCGAAGCCCGGTAGTAGCGCCGATATGTAATGTCTGGTCCAACACCTATTTCCACAAGAGCATCGTATATAAAGTATGTTGTATAATTATCATTTTATTATTTATTTAGTGTGTCTCACACAAGACAAAAAGAGCAGCAGCAAATCCTCAAGTGTGACAAGTTGGGACTAGAAAGCTAGTACTTTTCTGGTGGAAAATCAGGAATGCTCACTGTCACTGTTACTAGGTCTGCTCTCTCTTTTCTGTGGTCTCAGGTTTGTGGAGTTGGAGAACCTGCAGCTGTAGTCAGGGACTGGCCAGAGTCCTAAACTTCTCAGAACAAGATTAGTGTGTTTCCTGTACTGTGGATGATGATCAGCTGTTAACTGGGGTTGCCCCGGCCCCTGTAGTGAATGGCTGTAAGCAGAGGGGGCGTGGCCTTCTGGGTGGGGTGTGTCCGCAGCCACAGCAGAGGGCAACGCTTTAAGAACCAGAGTTGGACTCTCAGTCAGGTAAGCTGCTGTGTTGTTTTTTTACTTTCACATTCAGTTATTTGTTCAACCAGTTTCTTAAGATTGTTACTGTTTGTAAATGAAATAATAATATATTGGCACAAATGACTTTTTTACTAAAAATATTTCTGTAATATTGTCATACACCTAGTCACATAATTGTATTTGGATATTGTGAACAAGGAATCAAGTTCTGTGTCAAATTCAATTATCTTTGACATTGTTGTTATTTATTTGGTGACGAATATGTGGATACTGATATACTTGCTATGATCAGCCATGTAAATCTGTTTTTGTAATGTAAAGGAACAGTTCAGCATTGTGGGTGATGCACTTTATACAGAAAGTTATGAGATACAACATGCAAAATAATTCCCATAGCTTTGGTAGTTTGTAGATGTATTTCCTCTGCTTCCAGTCTTTGTGCTAAGCTAGCCTGACGTGTGGAAATTAAACTGATGCATAGCTTCTAACCAGAGGCTATAATGACTGAGAATATTTGAACAACAGCTGTTAATGATGAAATGTTATTGTCAACACAGTATTTGACAAAATTTTCTTCCAGTACCGGGTGTTAAAACTAATTTTACCTTTTTGGTCTGTCAGGCAGTCGAATGGATACATTGGATACGCCCCCTGAGCAGTGCAACATGGGCTCTGGCGCCCCCCAACAGTCTGAGATATCAGTACATTAAGCAGCCGGCGCTGTCACACCCGTTCCACAATGCCAGCCAGCCTCAGAGAGGAGCGTTCTATGAGGAAGACTGGGAAGAGTCTCTCAGTGTGTGTGTGCTGTTGCGACGGGGCGAGGCAGACGCCCTCCACAACCTGCTGGAGGTCCCTCTCTTTGCTCACAATAAACTAGCAGAACTGCTTGCACCAGGGGCTCATAAGTCCTCTGAATTCTCCCTCACTCTGACGACAGTGGATGGCAGCAGAGAGGATGACATCAGCATCAGCTTCAAGAGAAATACTGTGGATTCTGTAAAGAGAGAACATGGCTGTTTCAGAAGCCTGTTTGAAACAGAAAGGTGCCCTGCACCATTCATGTATGGCTCCCAGTTTTATTGTTTTCATTGCCCTGGCACCGAGCCGGTGACCAGTAGTAGGCTGAAGATGAGGCAGGATTTTGGACTTGACAACAAGCCTGTGGAGCTCCCTCTGCCTCCTCCTGCTTCTCTGTGTAGCTATTCAGAGAGACCAGTCGGGGAGAACACTGACAGAGGCAATGAAAAAGAGGAGAAACTGGCCGTGATGTATGAAAGACTGAGGATAGAGGTAAGGCACACTGTGACTGAATAACACTATGTCTGCACATGAGGCACAGCTTCAGCAGCTGTTAGCAGAGCAGCAGATTCACACAGGAAAAAAGGTCATCCCTCATAATTCCTACAGGATCCTGATTTAACTACATAATGATGATTATAACTGTATTTTAATTGTGCTGAATCTTTCTGACAGGAGTGATGATAGTGTTATTGTTCCATCACTGCAACTCAGAATGAAGAGACTATACAAACAAAATCCCAAGTAAAAGAATACACACAGTATTAAATATTACCTATAATTAGAACTTAACATAAAGATTCAAGAAGTCTTTATTGTCATTATGCATTGCCCATAACAAAATTTTGTTCGGTGACGCTCAGCTTCGGAAAGGCAAAGAAAATAGCACAAAGAAGAATACAATAATCAATCAAAGTGACACCAGTGTATAAAGTGACTATAGCAGTAAATACTGCACAGAAAACGTTTTATCAGCCTGTACAGATCAGAAAATAAAAAGATCAGACTAGTGCTGCACGATTTGGGAAGAAGTCATATTACGATTATTGAGATCAATATTGCGATATGCGATATGATAAAGGGCACTTGCTCGCAAAATTACAGTAAACACATAGTTTACTTCAAACTATAGAAGAATTTACACATTTTCAGATCTGCTGTTTAATTTTGAGTCAGTAAGGATGTTAAATTAACATAAATCCCAGAGATGCAGGTTAGCTACATCATTAGGCCCTGTGCATTTTTTACTCTGTCAGTAGTTTTTGATGAACTGTTTAACTGTGGAAGATTTAATTTGATAGTGAGAGTCACAATATTATGTTAAGAACAGTAAAGAGCATCTTATAATGTTACTGGTCCTACACAAGCCTCATGATTATTAGATCAACATGAGGCAAACATCACAGCTGATTTTGAGTTTTAAATATTTCATAACTGAATCTGCTAATTATAAATAACATATTAGTAACTATGACAACAGAGGTAAATAACATGCAAATAATACTTTTTTGACAAAACAAAGGCTTGTCCCGCCCCTCTCTGTGATTGGCTAAATGTTCTTGTTGTAGCCAATCATCTCTCTCACGGTGCAAAGTACTGCGGAGCTGAGCTCCTCTTTATAAGAAATTATCGAAATTATTTACGGGGGTGTTCCCTATAATTTTTTATTTATGGCATGGATTTACATTTTTCTGTATCTTCATCATCATGGATCAAATTTAAAATAAGGCTGTGACTGATTGATTTGATTCATCACTGATTTATAAAGTTATCTGCATGGAGAGAAGGATGTGAGAGGATTTTCTTTTTGCTGTTAATGACACAGACCTTCATCATTACTCTGCAGAGTACACATTACTGTGTCCTGTTGTTATATCGGTCATTTCTCATGTCTGACAGCGGCACCAATATTATCGACACAGGCTTCACCTGGCCATCGATAGGGTTAACAGGTTACAGAAAATATGTTATACAACTGTTTTTAAGCTAACAAACTGATCAGCCAGTCTCATGTTAGTCAGCTGGTAAACTTCGAGTGAATGAGAGATAATAGATTGTCACTTCAATCCATGTACTAATCATTTAAATCGCTGCATTTTGCGTTCATGTAATGGCACAGACTGACATATCGATTAGATTAATCGTTCAGCCCTAGATCAGACATAATGAGGGTTGCACCTTTCTCCTCTTCTTTGTTTCATTTTCTTCATCTGCATCATGTGTCCTGAATAGTTCATCATTAGATAGGAAAGAGAATGAAGCCATAAAACAAAGATCTAGTACAACAGAAGTCAGTGCATGCGTCATCTGAGGGATTCCAAAGTTTTTATAATTTATAGTTATAAATATTTTGTATGTCTGCCTTTATTTTTTTCACATATCTGACGAGAGATGTTCTGCCTTTCTTCTGTGGTGAGGTTTAGTCTGCAGTGCAGGGTTGCGTAAATAACAAATGCTTATTGGTTTGTTGCACTGAGGTCGAACGTAGAGGCCCATAGTTTCTGTGTGTCACTCTCCACTAAGAAGTACTACAATTGTGACGTGGAACTGTTGAACAAAAGTGTTTTGTTCAAATGCATGAATCAAATAACAGGATTAATGTCAACAGGCAATTAGCTACTGGCACAGGGAAAGTGACAGGGTCACATTGTGGTTTCTGCAGAGGCAGACAAGACGGGCTGACCCAGTGCTGTACTCTGTGCCTGCTTTTAGCATTCTGTCTGTGCTAAAGTCATCAAGCAAGTGTGGAAATGTTTGTGTGGTGGATAATGCAGCGATTACATGGTGGTGAGTCTGTAATCACTGGATCAGTTTTCTCTCTCTTCCTGTCATGGATCATGCTTTATCAGTAGCAATGGAAACAACGTGCTTCAGATTTATTCCTTTAAAGCAGTTTCTTATCAGCTTCATACAGCTCCTCGTGAGGAGACTGAGAGAGTGACAGTCACAGCAGAGTGTGTAAATTAGTGCTCAACACGCCCACGGTACTACACACTACACACATACTGAAATACAGGTAATTACAGCTACTTTGAATTCAAACGTTAAAGTGCACCATTATAAGAGTCCCGCTACTGTCAATGAAGCTGCCATTGCCTGCTCTTGCTGTGTCATTGATCTTACTATTCTTTTCTCATCTCAAAACACAGTTTTAATATCTGTTTGCCTTTGCATTGAAAAGCTGCACCTGAGCATCACAGTATGAATCTTCTGTGTTTGTATTGCAGCTTCCGAGTTTCTTTATAAAGAACCATGATTACACCATGTACTCAAGTGACGTGGAATTCATCAATGGCCTCATGAACACCAAGACCAGGTGAATCTGCTTGTTCAGTCTGCTAATACATTCCTACACATAGTGATATACACTGTATATAGATGTTTACACTCTGATTGTGTGACATCCTGTTTCTGTGTGTGTTGGTGTAGAGGCCGTGTGTTGTACCAGCTCACCCTCTCCCTGTGGCGCCTCCTCTGCCTATGTTACTACGCTGAGGCTCGGCTGGAGGTGATGAAGCTCACCAAACACACCGAGGATGGGACCATCAAAGCTCGCTGGAGGGTCTGGGGTCTCCCGTTTCACTCTCTGCTGCTGCGCTTCTACCGCAAAGACAAGTCTTACCTTTACAGGTAACACACAGTCCATCCAGATTGGAGCTAGTGGAGTGTTTGTCTTTTGTCACTGATTTAGAGTCTAACTGAACCCAAATGTCTGTAGGTCATATGACGCATTCTCTACTTTTTACCTTGGACAAGATGGACTCATCCACTGTCACAAAGTTGAAAAGGTAGGTATCTTACTCCTGTGCCTGTTCACATTTACAAGTGGCTACTAGATATAGTAGAATATAGAGTAATAAAGAAGTAGCAGATAAAACAAACTGCTAAAAGGAAGCTAGTTGAAAAGTTCTGTCGATTTATCCTACCCATATACAGTTGTGCTCAAATTAGAAATTTAGAAATTAGAAATCTTTATTGTCATTGTGCTTTTAAGAACAACAAAATTATGTGCAAAAAGCACAATGACAATAAAGATTTCTAATTTCTAATTTCTAAATTTCTAATTTGAGCACAACTGTATATGGGTAGGATAAATCGACAGAACTTTTCAACTAGCTTCCTTTTAGCAAATGTTTACATACCCTAGTTCTTAATACCGTGTATTGCCTCAATGACAGCTTGAAGTCTTTTGTGATAGTTGTGCATGAGACATTTTATTTTCTCATATGGTAATGCCCATTCTGCCCATTCTTCTTGGGAAAATGTCTGCAGTTCCTGTACATTCTTGGGCTGTCTTGCATGACCTGCATGTTTGAGATCTCCCCAAAGTGGCTTAATGATACTGAGGTCAGGAGAGTGAGATGGTCATTCCAGAACTTTAACTTTTTTCTGCTGTAGCCATTGACACATTGACTTGGCCTTGTGTTTTGTGTTGGAATGTCCAAGAGCATCCCATGTGCAGCTTCTGAGCTGATGAGTGCAAATTTTCCTCCAGTATTTTCTGATAACATGCTGCATAGGGCTGCAATCACGATGTCAGTCTGTGCGATTACATGAATGCAAAATGCTGTGATTTAAATGATTAGTACATAGATTGAAGCAACAAATTATCATCTCTCATTTACTCGAAGTTTACCAGCTGACTAACTTAGCTTAAAAACAGTTGTATAACATATTTCCTGTAACCTATTAACTCTACTGACGTAGCCCGTGTGCACTTATTTAGCTCGACAGTTTTAATAATGTTGGTTCTGTTAACAACCTGACGCTGCTCACACAGTCTCTCTCACTCCTGAGGATATCAGCAGGACAACACCTGTTTTCTCTCCGGTCAAATATGACGTTTCAAGCGACTTTTCAGCTCAGACTCCTCGTTAACATAGTTCAGTTACATTAATTTATGGTTCAGTCATCCTGTTTGATCACAGTGTGCAGTGCAGACCACATCAACAGCTGCCCAGGTGAGCACATGGTGGGCATGGATGTTGAGTTGGGCAACAGTGAACTGGTAGCTAAAAAAATAACTTACAAGCCGAATAATACAAAACACGATAACACATGTATGTGTGTCACCCCCAGTGGTGTAGTCCTGCATATACACAGGTACACGGTGTGGATCTACTTGTTCAGTCGGAACAAGTTCTCACTTCTCCATCCGCCCTGATCCGCTGTATTGTAACTCTGCATAAAATTTTTTTCTGCCTTTGTTGATCAGTGTGCAGCTGTAACGTCGTCCTCAGGGGAGCTGACATTTTCTACTTTGTTGTCACACGTAGAAACCATAACGTATTTATCATCATGCGTATTCCTAAAAATAAGAATAAGGAAACGTGGAGAGTGGCTGATGCTCTGTAACCTGCAGCAGCAGTGAAGCGCAGAGACTTTTACTTTTATTAACGTTCCTCCAAAACCAAACTTCAGTGTATCATAACAACAGGACAAAAAAATTAGAGAGAACACCCCCGTAAATAATTTCGATAATTTCTTATAAAGAGGAGCTCAAACAAACCTTTGTTTTGTCAAAAAAGAATAATTTGCCTGTTATTGACCTCTGTTGTCATAGTTACTAATATGTTATTTATAATTAGCAGATTCAGTTATGAGATAGTTTAAACTCAAAATCAGCTGTTTAAAATGAGTAGATATGACTAAGGAAGAAGTGATGTTTGCCTCATGTTGATCTAATAATCATGAATGAGTTCTGTGTAGGACCAGTAATATTATAAGATGCTCTTTACTGTTCTTAACATAATATTGTGACACTCTGGTCTCACTATCACATTAAATCTTCCACAATTCACCAACAACTCTACTGACACACAAAAAATACACAGAATGTAATGATGTAGTAAATGTGTAAATTCATCTATAGTTTGCAGTAAACTATGTGTTTACTGTAATTTTGCAAGCAAGTGCCCTTTATCGTATCACAATCACATATCGCAATAGTGATCTCAATAATCGCAATATGACTTTTTTCCCAAATCGTGCAGCTCTAATGCTGCATTCATCTTGTCATCAATTCTGGCCAAGTTCCCTGTGCCTGTGTAGCTCACACATCCCAAAACATCAGCGATCCACCTCCATGTTTCTGCTGTACAGTAGGAGTGGTGTACTTTTCACCGTGGGCATTGTTGACTCCTCTCCAAATGTAATGTTTATGGTTGTGGCCAAAAAGTTCAATTTTGGTCTCATCACTCCAAATAACTTAGTTTCAGAAGTTTTCAGGCCTGTCTCGTGATGTTTGGCATATTGTAAGCAGGCTGCTTTGTGGCATTGGCGCAGTAATGGCTTTCTTCTGGAGACTCGACCATGCAGTCCATTTTTCTTCAAGTTCCTCCTTATTGTGCATCTTGATACGTCCACACCACTTTTTTTCAGAGAGTCCTGTATGTCAGCTGAAGTTATTTGTGGGTTTTTCTTTGCATTCTGAACAATTTTCTTGGCAGTTGTGGCTGAACTTTTTGTTGGTCTACCTGACCGTGGCTTGGGTTCAACAGAGTCCCTAATTTTCCACTTCTTATTTAGGGTCTGAACTCTGCTGATTGACATTCTTAATTGCTTGGATATATTTTTATATTCTTTTGCTGTTTTATAAAGTTCAACGATCTTCTCCCGCAGATAATAATTCTTTTGCTTTCCCCATGGCTTGGACTCCAACAATTATCAGTGCAACACAGGATGAATCATGTCACGAGCGTAGAAACTCACTGACTTTTTATACACACCCACTAATTACAAGCAAACAGATCACAGGTGAGAATGGTTACCTTCAGTAGTCATTTACACCTGTGTGTGTTAACCTGTGTGTGTGTTATCATGCCAAAACTTCCAGCGTATGTAAATTTATGATCAGGGTCATTTGGGTATTTTCTGTTGTCATTATGATGTAAAAAAGGCAAACACATTGTTTGATAATAAATGGCTTCACCCAACCACTAACCATGAGTGAAAGAAAATCTTTTGTGTTATCATTCATATTCTCTGAAAAATGGCCAAAAAATCACAGATTCTGCCAGGATATGTAAACATTTGAGCACAACTGTATACATCCTAGCTTTGTGTACTGCGCATGCCTTCGACGGGTATGGTTAGGGGTTAGGGCATTAAATTATCTATTTTAATTACCTATAATAATTTATAATGGTAGGACAATCTGATAACATAAATCAGACTATTGAGATGTGCTGCCTGTAGTATATGCAGTGTAATGGCAGAACATCTGGATAAGGTAGAATAAATTGACAGAACACTGGTTCGTAGCTAAGAAAACTGGTTGGTGCAAATTTTTTGCTGGTCTAGAACCAAAAACCAGTTGCTTGGGGCTGGACTGCCATGACCAACAAGATGAACTAAAGCTTATTTGTAAAGCTAAAAATCAGTGTGATTAATAAAATTGAGTTGATGCTAATTAGCTAGCTAACAGCTAAAGATAACAAAGGCAGCAGACGTTTAGTTTTAACAAACATTAAAACATATCAAACGTAATCAGTGTACGTGGCACAGTAAGCAGAGCTTATGTGTTGAACCAGTAGTGTTTGGATGCTCGCTCGTCTTGTGACTACAGAGTCCCGGTTATTATTGTGCTTGAGGTTAGTGATGCTGAGAAGGTGGAGATGAAGCATTATGCAGACATATCTGTTGCGTAATGACGTGGCTCTATAGTGGCCCTCTAGCCCATGGAAAAGCAAACCGGTTCTTAGATGGTTTCCAACCAAAGTTCAACCAACTTTGAGCCAGAACTTGCACCTAGTTCATGTTGGTCAAAAAGGGATATTAATGTGGAATTCAAATGGGGGTAAGGAATCAGTGTCTCACAACAAGCAACAGAACGAGAACAGCATCAGGGAACAAGCAGATCAGACTTGTCTGTTCCACACAGCATTTCACCAAAGCTCAGTTTTCTCTGTTCCCACCACAACAAGCCTCCATTCTCAGATTTACAGTCCAGGGTTTAATACAGATGTAGTCTCAGCTTCCTGTTTGACCTTCTTGTCTGTGTTTCAGGTGATGCCAGCTCAGCCCCCCATCCTGCCCAGAGTAACTTCTCTCATGGCGGGGGCTCTGGTTGCACTGGGGGTGCAGGAGCATCGACCGGCTCTCAACCTGCTGCCCTTCCTTCTGTCTGCACTGCGACAGAGCCGGAACTGACCCCAGGCCAACCGTGAGAGGAGTGGCGGCCGGGGGCCGCGTGGCTCTGAACACTTTGATTCACTGTCAACATAGGAATTCAACCCAACCCCCACATCAAATTCAGAAAAAACAGTTCAACAGAGCAGTAGCAGCACAAGGCCTCTAAATGTTTCTAAATTAATAGTTCAATTCAACATAAATCATTTGAAATGTTTCAAGAATCTGCTGTAATTAAAAGCAGAAACTCTGGAAAGAGACAGAAAGAAAGAAATTTGCCAGAATTCTTGTCATTAGCAGTAGATTTTACGTGTCTGCCTCCCCACAATGCAGCTGTCACTCGTGTATATTACTTTTAGACAGGAAGAAGAACACGTGCAGGCCCCTGAGCCCATGACTTGAACTGTAAGTGGACTGAAACGTGAGAAATCTGTTTGGACTGTTCTTATTATCATTGGAGGAACAATTTGAAAGGTTAAATCTACAGGACAGAGCCTGTGTGCGTGTGTTATCTGTAATTATAATAGAGATGTTTCCTTTCTTCTAGAATTCAGTATATCTCTGTAGTCCAGGCCTCTTAACTGTGGGCCTCTGCTGACAACCTGATCAGGACGTGTGTGAAATGTCCACATCTCTACACGTCCCCTCACACCTGTAGGCTGATGCCAGCATCACAGCCATGTGATTAATTTAATGTCACTTCACATTCCTGCAGATAAAAAGTTTTGCAAGACTTTAAGGTTTGATGTGTGCAAATGATCTTAAGGCTAAACGTGTCTTCTAATATCCCATCTGAGGCCGCAGTTGAGTTACCTGCTTTTGAAGAGCACCTGCAAACCATTAGCGATGAATGCTGTGAATGTTGATACTGTTCTAGCACCTTGATCACAGGAAGAAAAACACTCGACGTCCATTCGTTCATACAGAGCTGAACACTGCTACGAGCACATCTGCTGGGCACATTAATAAACAGCTAAAATATTTAAACCACTTTGGCTGAGTGAACAGAAGCTTTGCTGGGAAGTTCGAATCCAGGTTGTTTAATACAGTTTGTTAGTCAGTGAAGGAAGGAGTGTAACAAAGAGTCTGAAAAGGAGCTGCTGTACATCTAGTTAACTAAATCAACTAAAGAAACCAGCTGGCCCCAAGACCATGGATTCCTACAGATGACGCACTTTTTAAAGACACCTAAAATATACGTAGTTTAATTTAAATGTCAATTTCCTAAAACAACTGTAGCTTTGGTCAAACATTTCTCAAACCAGAGGACATAATCTATTTCTGTATGTCCTGGGGACTTGTTAAATAGTGGAATGATTTTGATGTATTCCTGTGTGTGTGTGTGTGTGTGGCTAAAGGCTAAATCACAATTGGTCAGAAAGGTGAACAGAGTTCTTGTTGAGGACAGATTTTGGACAGACAACTTGGTTGAGGGGGTTGTCCACTGAAAATGAGGATCATGTTTCATTTGGTGCAGCTACAGTAAACTATCAGCAGGTGGCACACACTGGCTGCTCAGCTCCTCAGTATTATAAATACAGTGTGTTGAATGGTTCCAGCTGTCCCTTAAAAAAGATGTGACCTGTACTGACTGTTAGAGAAATACGTCACTGTTTATATGTTCATGCTAGATGCAAAGTAATGTGTGTCTAAGAGCAGCTTCTACTGATGCTGGACGAGTAGCTGTGCACAGTAGCTGCTCAGTTCATTCTGGGTTCACACAGCTCAAGAATATTTAGTGCTTGTTGAAACGCAGCAATAAAGCATGCTGTAACGGTAACTGTGGTACATTAAGGAATCAGTGCTCTGGTGTATATCTATCACATCTCAATAAAAACTCATCCTGCTGTGATAATGAATTTATGATTAACAATGATCTCTGTGCGTTAATCATTTTACATGGTGATCGTCTTCCTCGTGTCCAGTTTGATCCAGAGGAGGACACACTATCACTGTATTTACTGAAATCAAATTATACAATAACACACTCTCTCATCATTCTCATCAGTCCTGTTCATGAAGAGATTCTCTGTTGAGTGACGTCACTGTAAGAAAAGTGATCGTTGCATCACTTCAGGTTCACACTGATTTATCTCAAGATTTGGTTCAATATGGACAATAATGATAATCAGAGGATTTCTCAGGTTGAAATGTACAAAACTAAGATTTATTTACCAAACACCTACAAAACTAATGATTCTCTCACTCCGTCAGCCTTAGTTGTACTGTGCGTTTAGTGCTAATTAGCAAATGTTAGCATGCTAAAGTACTCGTATGATATCAGCATTTAGGTCACAGGCAGTTTCCTGAGTTTGTTGTCTCGCAACCCCCCCCACACACTCCTGACACTGTCTCAAGTGTCATTTGTAAAATGTAAGGTTCTTTGTTAATGAGTTGAAATGAGTCTTTTTACAAGTGAATTTATTTCAGTGAGAGTAACTGTTCACAGCTTGACAAACCTCTACGATCACCACAGCCCGATCACATGCGGATCACATTATTCTGCAGCTCAACATATGGTCCACACCACCGGAAGATCATGTTTACACAGACACCGGTGTCAATGATAAAGTTAAATATCTAAGATACAAACAGGAACTAATAATCAAGGTTTCACTGTTAAGTCATGATGCTAAAAAATCTGATGAGATCTGGTGTCGTTGAACATAACAGTTACCTGACTGACACTAACAAAGCTCAATGACGTCACGGATCATTTACTATTTACAGCTTTCATCTATTTACACATTTGACCTCATACAGATATGTAATGAAGGAACTACATACAACATAGATCAGAGCCACTGTTAGGAAACAAAAACCTGACAGTTCATAAAATAAAGTGGAAGTGAAAATAAAATCATAATACAAGAAAATGTTTATGTGGAAATACAGCGATATTACTTCATGTCTGTGTAAGGCATGTTTTTTTCCCTTCTTTTGTTAATGAATTTAAATATACAGAATAATTCTTTTCCTCATAATATTGTGACTATTCTTGAAATACTGACTTTTTTCTAATAGAACTTTAAATTTATCCCCTATTACAATTTCTTGTGCGTAACTTGACAAATTTGTCAGCATCACTTTGTCTTAAAATTGATTTTAAATAACCGAATAATAACTGAATTCTCATTTCACTTTTGTCACTGCAACATTGCCATTTTTCTAATATTTTTTCTTTATATATTATTGAGCTTCTTAAAATAATACACATTTGTTTTCATTGCAGCTCTACTCACATCATTTTCATATTCACTGTACTGAGAATAAAATTAAATGCTCGTAGCATTACAGCTCTTTTCTTAGGATGTTTATGACGACTCAGGTGTCAGTTCATTGTTTCCTCACAGTTCTGGTACTTGATGGGATCTCACGTTACAATGCTCAGACTGGTTCAGATCTACAAAGATGGATTGGTTTAGTCCAGATCACCTTTTTTGTCCTCTTTTGCACTGAGCTACTGTTCACATCTTCTTTCATATACCCAGTGTCCAGTACTCTGACTCTTCCCTAACTCGTTCACAGTCTGCAGTCTAACTGAAACAGGAGAGGACGAATCATTGAGTGAAATCAGCGGCTGTTGTCCTTTCAGCCATGTTTACATGTTACCACACAGCATGTTCCAGTGCCATGCTGCAAGGTGCTGTGACCCTGATCCTCTGTGGCACAGGGCTGTGGAGGATTAGGACTCCTCTGCAGAGAAAGCTCGGTGTGTGTTGGGGAATTTCTGGGCGTTGTAGTCCGGATCGTCTCTCACTCGCTGTTTGATGTCACTCTTCACCTGGCAGAAGAATACACACAGACATTAATGATGATTCTAATTTACCAAATTAACTATTGGTCCAACATATCCTGACTTTCAGTCTTTATTATGGTGACAAACACTATGCTATCTGGACTTGTTTAGCACAGTCCATTACCTGTTTGGTGTACTCTTCCTGCAGCTCTGGCCTCTCCAGCTCCCCCTGCAGGCTGTTTGGTGGTGTGACCGGCAGGACTCCGGCAGTGCGAGCTGCTCGACTCACTGCATCTGACAGGGACAGGTGCGGCCCTTCACACTGGCTTGTCTAAAGAAAGGACAACAGCCAGTTGTAAAGAACAGTCTGACATATTAGGAAATACACAGAGACACAGAACAAAAGTCAGTTTACCTAAAAATGATTACGTCTGTGATTTTCAGTGAAGACCCACACTAAACACAAAGTGCACAGCTTACCTTCCTCCTCTTAGCAGGCATCCCATGCAGGTAGGCATCAGACAGCGGCGGCTGGGCCTTGATTTTCCTCTGAGAGAGCATGTCATGCCTGATGATGGGAACCCATTCCTGAGCAACACATAATTATTCAGTTATAATTCATATGAACTGATGAGTTAATACACAGCTCAAAAAAATAAAGAGAACACTTAAACAACACAGTGTAACTCCAAGTCAACCACACCTCTGTGAAGTCAAACTGTCCACTTAGGAAGCAACGCTGATTGACAATCAATTTCACATGCTGTTGTGCAAATGGAATAGACAACAGGTGGAAATTATAGGCAATTAGCAAGA
>JAUBNQ010000003.1:20513340-20527760 GCA_032353495.1 Ctenopoma kingsleyae | reverse complement strand
CAAGGGACCCCTATTTTACCAGTGAATATGCTGACGACCCCCACCTTCTCCCCTCCCGAACAAAAAAAATCCTAAGGAAAAATAGAATAGGCCTAGTACTTTTGAATTGTTTTGATCTTTCATATTGAATGCATAACAGTAACACTACAGAACAGTTAATGGGCTACATGTTCATTGAAGCCAAACGGTGAACATAATGTGCAGAACAGTGTGTATTACTTTTCTGAACAGAGAGCTATGGTTAGAAAAAAGATTGTGTTTGTGGGTGTTGTTTTCAGTTTAATGCAGACGTTGGGTTTGTGAAGCGACTGTGTAAAGTGACATTTTTATCCATTAACCAGCCCACAGTCTTTTCACTGACACAAACCCACTTAATTAACCCCATTTAATGTGAGCTTTGGGCTTGTAGCTCCTGGTCCAGTGATGGGATGTCAGGTGTGATTTTGGTGACAGCCAAACAAAAGTCATTGTGCACGTCAAGCTTGTTGCGTGACTTTGTTTTGATGGTGACTGAAAGCACTGAAAGCAGTCTCTGATAAGTATGTTGTTGTGAATGGCAGGATGAATCACAAGACTTAGAGCAACGTAGAATGTAAGATATTCCTCCTCTTTTGCGAGAAATTGGTCCATCGTCCATGCGTCTATTGCGACGTGTTAATTTACGTCTGAAAATCTGGATTTTGTCTCCTGAAGATGCTCCATGTATAGGTATATCTCCACCAGGAACGTCTTAATTAGAAACTCGTTTGTCCTTTCCTCCAGTAGTTTCTGATTATAGAGGATCAGGAAGTCTCTTTTCTAGTTTAGAAGTTGAATGAAACGCACCAACACTTTGCCCCGGGACAACCAGCGCACCTCAGTATGGAGAAGTGTCTGGCGGGTCTCGTCCCCACACACCTGTGCAATGATTCGTTTGTTGACTGGACGAGCTTTAATAAAGTTCAACATTTTTATCACAGTCTTTCAGGTTTCATCTACTTTCTAGTTTTTTTGTTGGCAAGTGCTTGTCTGTTCATCATGCTGTGAAACATCAGGCAGTAGAAAGCTAAATATTGCTTCCTTGTCATTGCCCTTATCATAATGTTTATTATTATGAAGAAATAATACAAACATCTACAATTTTAGTTGTTTTTGTGTGTTGCACACACATAAATTAAATGCCAAAACATAAATGAGTAAAAAATATATTTTGCCCCCCTTAAAATTGTAAAGCCCTCGCGACCCACCATAAAGCTTTGGCAACCCCTAATGGGGTCAGGACGCCCAAGTTGGGAATCAATGCAATAAAGTATACTCAAAACAGTCAACTGTAAGTCAGTGTGTAACCATAGAAAATACTTGGGTCCTTGTCAGTGTGTCAGGGTACACAGAAGGGGTTATGTTCTGTACTGTATACTGGCAGGAATCAGGAGATATAATATGTACTGTCATATGGGTCAATATATTGCTACATATTATGATTTTTAGTCAGCCAAGTTTGTTAATGCTAACATAAGCACTACAGCTTTACGCCACTTCCTGTCTCAGTCCAGTTTATGTATGTCCCCTGACTAGCAGTTAGGGACACAAAGTGAACCACTGTCAGCCACGAATCTCTGCATGTAAATTAATTAAAAACTGATTTTTTGAGAATATATACAGTACTACAAAACATAATATTAGAGTACTCCATTGTATCAAAACATACCTAATTCAAATATAGATGGTAACAAAACATCAACAAAATTGCCAAAAGAAAATGTAAATGAATACATGTTTCTATCAACTACAAATACGTATTTTGTTCTGGTTTGTTCAGAGAAACAGCTACAGGTGGTGCTAATTTTCCAGTCAGGTACCATTAAAATACTGCAAAGAAGAGAGCGGGAAACAATATGATGTAGTCAAACCTCAAATAAAGAACATAAGAAAAAAAAACCATGATGGAAATCCACCATTTCTGTTGTTTTGTGTATTAGCTCAGTGTTATTTAGGTTTGTTTCCACTGGACTTTGATCTATTTCGATTTTACTGAGACAAATTTTCTACCTCTGCCAAATGTAAAAACTTCAACATTTCCAGATGTTTTCTGAAATTTAAACTTTTTTTATGTTTAATATCAAAATAGTGGAAAACCTACCTAGTGATGAGGGTTTTCTGTTAAATGTTAAATCTATGTAACTTTTTTTTCTCACTAGAAATGTGTTAAAAAAATCTTATCCAGAGGTGATATATCCAACCAGAGAATTGACTGCTTGATTAGTAAATTTTGGAGGGAGAACCCTTATTGGATTTTCATAACAAAGACTTCCAGAAGCACTGGGCAGAGCAAGGAGGAATGTATCAGAGTGTAGAAGAGCAGGGAGAGGAAGGGCTGGGCAAAGGAGAGTGTATAGACTTCAAATGTTGAACTAGAGCTGTGTTGTGTAAGTTGTGTATTGCAGATTTAACAAAGCTACAATTCTGGACATGTTCCTTCACTTTCTCTGACAGATCATACTGTGATGTGATGTTTTTGTTGCTGCTTCACTTCTTCCTTACATTGTTGTTGTAGTCTGCTGATGTGGCTGCTCCAAGGATTGAGTGCGTCCTCTCTATGAAGGGACGTAACCTCTCCTCCACCCTCCTGACCTCTGAGAGGACCTCCACAAATTCGGCTGGACTCGGGTGACTGGGGACAGAGCACAAGAGGAGACAAGCCTATGGAGGAACTACTATAAATCACCTGGAGGGATCCAGAAAATATGACCCATAACCAGGTAGTCTCACTGTTGATTTTACAGCAAAACTGTAATGAAGGAGCGCAGATATATTTGAGTGTTGTTAAGTTGAATAAATAAAACCATACATGACTAATAAGCCTTACAGAGAATACATTTAGTACCAGGTGTACATGCAAAGTTGCATAGATTGAACATCATTGCCCTGTGTCACCAGGTACAGATGACATGTTAACAGCAGCTGTTAGCAATGCTGTTCAGGCCACAGCTCAGACTTACTTGGGCCCAGTGTTGGCTGGTCCTTCAGTCTGGGTGGAAGTCGAGGATGATGGAGCAGGATGAGAGCTGGTGTCCATGGGTTGTGATGCTGCAGCCCCTCCAACAGAAAAGGAAGATGACGGTGGCGAAGAAGAGGACTGAGGTGCCTCTGGTTCAGAGTGGGAAGTGCTGTCACTGGACACACCCTACAACACATGGACATACAAACACACAAGCACACACTCAGCACTGTCAGCTGTCCTGTTGGTTTACTGCTCAGAAGATTCTTATGCTGACTCAGGAAAATCCACAATTCAGTTTACTCCAATACATGTTAGTGTACAAGCTCACCTAAGGGTTCTTAACGATACATCTGATGTCTTTTTCTAGGGAGAACTTGTACCACACTATTTAAACTAGGTGGATGTACATCAAGTACATCAAGCCAGGTATGCTAGGTATGAGCCTTTAACATGATATCAGACAATTTTTGTCTTTGAATACTGGAGGAAACGCCAAGAACATGGAGTTATTTTAATGCAAAGGAATTTCTCTAGCTTTTTCAACAGAGAACCAAAATGTTGCAATCAGTGGACATGGCCACTTTAGATGAAAACAACTGCTTTGTCGGTTGAACTATGTACTGTTTGTTCCATGCTTTGCTCACACAAAGCAAAGCAAAGTGTAGGTAAGTCAAACAAACAATCGTAACATAAAAAACAAGAGTACACAAGAGTGACAAAAGTAAATTATTAAGTCAAATTATGATGATGACATGTTGTTTGGTAATTAGGGTAAAACCGGTTCTCGCTGAGGTATCTTAGTAGCTAAAGCTAAAAGCTAAAATATGAACTGTCACACTTATATATGTATTATCAATGCTATCAGGTTCAAAATAACAGCACATATACCTCCAGCCTGTGGATCAGAGAGCGAGTGTCTCTGAGAAGGTTCTCAGCCAGCTGCAGCCTCATCCTGGGTTCACTCTGTACTGACTGGTCCAAGTTGATCTGCACATCCACTGAGCCATTGCTCTACACATACAAACATCTGTGAGCTTTATAGGAAAAGTGAGACTGAAAAAAACAATAGCTGGATAACTGGGGAATCATGAGCCTTTACCCCAGAACTGGTGCTGACCCTGGCAGTCCGTCCAGCTTCACCAACACCAGCCATCATCTGCTGAACCGACATCTACAAAACAAATTGCTGCTGTCACAAAGCATGAAACCATTCTTTCCTTCTGAACAGTGTACTGACATTTAGCTTTGCATGCAGGAGGGTCATCCCGACCTGTATCTGCTGGGGGTCCATGATGTTGACAGGCAGGTTGAAGGTCCCCAGCATCACGTAGCTGTTGCCATTGCGGTCATGTGGCGTGCCCTGAGAGGAGGCGTGACTGCTGCTGTTTCCGTTGTCTGCCCCCGCCGTGGAAACACCTGCACCTGCAGAGCCAGACATGGTGGCCTGAGGTGGGGCGCGCTCCACCAGGTGGATTACCTTCCCATCTACATCTGTGGCAGAAACAAGGGCATGGGAAAACATTTACTGGTTACTGCTTCTCCCATATGTAGAACTGCTGCTTTTGTTCATTATAAGTAATGAATGAAAGTATTTTTATTTGGACTCTGTCTGTTGTTAAAATGACAAGATGTAATTAAAACAGAAGCCATTTGTATGAAATAATAAAAACAACACACACATACACATACATATGTATCCTGGTGCACAGATGTTAAAATGAGAAACTGAGCTAATTATTTATGGCAGTCATGCCAGCAGCAACATGAGACTGTATAAACAGTGAAATAATGAAAACTCAATATTAGCCAACAACCATTAGGTGCAGAGCAGCTGGTTTCAGTTCCACCTGATTATTAACTCACCTGTCATTACAGGTATAGTTGCAATGCAAACATTGAAATTATCTGACAGAGAGAATACGAGCTCCACTTTGCCAAAATCTCATGACATCAGTGAAAATTAAAACAACACACAGCTGACCAGATTGTGTACTGCTGAAGAAATACTTTCATTACTGTCATGACTGGGGCAGATTTTAGTGAAAAGGGCATTCAAAAGAAGCATTAGCATGTAGCATACTAGCCTACAATATTTCCAAATAATAATAATTTCGACAGCCCATTGGACTAAATCTGATTTAGATTGTTAAGAAATAATATGTGTTTGGTACCAGTGGAGTTAACTCATCATACTGTAAATGTGTTGTTAGTTCACTGAAGGACATGAGCAAAAATTGTTTCATATATGTGAAATAAAAACAGATTCAGTTACACAGACTTTAGCTCAGCAGTTTTCCTCTACTCTATGGAACCTTTAGTGCATTTTCTTTGTTTTATAGCCTATAACTATACCAATACAGTCTAACTGTTCTTGTTTATCTTGCTTCCAGCATTAAAGCTTTGACAAACCCACTGTCCACTATCTGGTCAGCAGTAAACTGCAGACAATCACAGTTTGAGGCAAGCTGGTGAACACAGTGGAGCGTTTAGCATCAAAACAGACCGATATTATCAGCAAAATCCCAGACACAGATTTTATCATTTGTTGGTAAACCACCACTACTTTTCCATGTAAATAGTGATAAATGATGTGTCTGCATGTGTGCTGTGACACAGGCATCTCATATGAGCCTATAAACACAACAAGCATGGTGGAAGATCAAGCTTGCACACTGGAAGAGTCTGAGGAAGCATTAATTCTAGAAAAAGACAGATTTTGTATGTCTCAAGCCATTCTGTGGTAGATTTGAAGTTTATCTACAACCTGATAATGAAATTAAAGTTAATTCAGCCCAAAAGAAAACACATGGTTAAGAAACACTTCCTGAAGGTCACCAGGAGTAATTTTGCATAAGTGCTAATATAACTCAATAACAAAGGTCATAAATTTTGTATACTTTGTAAAATGCTACACCTGCTAACACTGGAATAAAGTATAAAATTGCACCTATGTACAGTACTTGAGTGAGAATACTTATAATAGGCCTGCTTTGCGTTGGTATACTATAGATTAGCAGGTTTCGGTTACTCACTGTACTCAGTCAGTGTTCTGTCATCCTGCAGCACTCTGCCCTGGTAGATGAGCCTCTGCTTGTCCACTGGGATTTCCACTGAGGAGGCGATGTGCTCCTTGAATTGCTTCACTGTCAGCTGGGAGACAACAACAATAATGTTACAGTGACAGTCAAACGGGACATGAAGAGGGGAGTTTGAACAAGGGTGCGAGCTTTACCTCCCCTCTGACTTTGTAGCCCCTGCTTTGGGAGTCCAGAGTCTTCACAGTGACTTCAATCAATCCGCTGGATTCAGACATAGTGTTATTTCTAAATGTCTGAAATTGTAATAAAGCTGAGCGTTACTGTGGGTAAGGGGGAAAGAGGAGCCAATCTACCTTCAAACTCATAAATGTGTTAAAATAATGAAGCAACACCTGCTTTCAGATAGCTACACAGCCGTGTTGTTGTTGTTATTAGCCTGTTATCCAGCTAACTAACGTTAGCTAATCCCAGTTACCGGGAGACTAACAATAACAGCTCGCTAACTTCCCCTGGGGAAATGGTTGACCGCATTCAGTGCTATTTCTTTTGATTTAAATTAGTCTGCTAAACTGTACAACAGCCTGAGCGTTTTTATTTTAGTCGAGTCTGTCGCTCGGAGTGTGAACGCTTTCAGGTTTATCCGTTAGCTAACTAGCTTACTTATCCTAAACAAACCACGGCACTGAATGTAACGTCACAGGACCCCAGTGACGTAAAGAGGAGCGCTCGTTTCATGCCTGAGCGCTTTTGCACCTTGGAGCGTCATTGTCGCAGCATGTAGTCAACGTGTACAGTTCATTTAAACATGTGTTAGTATCGAACATGGTGATACTTCCAAATATGATGATATATCTAAAAAGGAAAACATAAACTATAAAGTAATGATTGTGATAATTACAGTTGATATGATTATGTTGATAATTACAGTTGTGATGATGATTGGTATTTTTATTATTATTATTATTAGTAGTAGTAGTAGTAGTAGTAGTAGTAGTAGTAGTTGCTATTGTTGTAGTACCGAAGCTGGAATGTATTATATTCTCTAGACTGTTTTATTCTATTCTTCAGAGCCGTCTGTCAACACATTCACGGATCTCTCTTTTCTACTGGTGGATCGTGCTACTTTACGGGACACACCTCAGATCTCCTCTGAACAAGTTCAGACACAAGTGAAGGTGTGGCGTCAGTCATGAGGAAGAGGCCAAGTCGTGTCACTAAGTGTCACAGGAAAGACTTTATGGAATATTTACTTATTTGTGTCATGATTTAGCGACACGTCTAAGTGCTTGTCCGTGAGCTTATGAGAGCTGAAGGCAGAGGGAGGTCTGATTCAGAGCGGCTCACTGAGCAGCAGAAGGACCGTCGCATGTTGGATTTCTTTTTCTTTTTCTTTAGGGACCTCAGATCGGCATTGCTGGATCCTAAACCCTCACTACATGCACATGTTGCTCATGTAATCTGGAGAAAGCAAAGATCTCGCCATGGAGAAAGCTTAACAGCTGGACGAAGAGGTAAACATACACTGACAAACATGAACCATAGTAGAGCGCTGCAGCCTGAACGTCTTAATGGGTTCAAACATAAGCCAACTGTTGTTTTTTTCCACTGCAGACTGGGCAAAGGAATATGACTGCTGGATGTCATGAAATGATTTGAAACCGTCCAACAATGTAACGTGGGACACTTTCTGACAGTTTAAGTGTTTAGTGAAAACTGTGAGCATGTTTAATTCATTTAATCAGTATTTCTGGAAGTGAATTCTGCCTGGAAATCTAATGGAACGGTTAAGACTCAAAACTTCTAACCTTAAATTACACATGGCAATTAACAAAAACTAGTTTTTGAAAAATGAACTATTGACCTATGCTAGTTATTTATCATAATTTATTTTAATTAATTTTACTTATTTACAGAAGCACTATTCTGCCAGGAGAAAAATGAGTGGAAATGGTGAAAAGAGTGACACATATTAAAATAATACTCATACTACCTGAAAAGTGTTTCTTTAAATTCAAAAGTGAAGTCAAATAAGTAAAGTAAAATCTGTTCAAATCAAATCATATTTTAACTTGCACATCAGTTAACATTTAAATTGAACTCACAAAATGTACCCTACTAAATTACATAATTATGGAAACTCAGTTCCATGACCCCTTGACATCCTCACTGTGCATATTTGATTCTTTTGGAGCAATAATAACAACAATCAATCATATACACATTTTTGCATTATCTCAGCCGAGTGGTAGAGATACCAAATCAGATGAGTTTAATTCAACACATTTTTTATAGGATACGGTGACTCAAAATATGCTTCAACAAACAGTTCAGAAGAACATGAAATAGATAAAAATAATCATGGTAAGACAAAATGTTGGCATAACAAATCAAAATATTTGATGTAGTATCTCATAACATTGACTCACAACTCTTTTGTTATCATTTCTAACATCTTTTTTTCTTTACTTAGTATAAATGGGCTTCCATAATTAGTTGGATAGAACAGCTTTCCAGATACTGACCGTTATTTACATCTGCTGCTTGAATCTATAATTAATCCCCATATACAGAAATGATAGTAAAGGAGAAATCTGTCATTGAGAGGCCTGCTATTCAGTGAGTGGAAACAATCAATTTTTATTTATAAAGCACTTTAAAAACTTCACGGTTGACCAAGGTGCTGTACACAGTTCTGAAGACAAACAATAATGTGAAGCAATTTACTTAATCTGTGACCCAGCTTTTCTCCCCCAACCCCACTGTGTCTGCTTAATTCAACAGCTGCCGATGTCTTCTTAAACATTTTACTTCATTTCTGAGCTTTGCTTGTCTTTTTCACTTTTATTGCAGCACTTCCTTTTCCTACCCTTGTCCGGCCCCACTCGTACAACAACCATGCGTAGATTCAGCTCCGAGGGATCCCTCCTGGATCTTGATTTCCTCCCATGGAAGAGAGTGACACTGAATAACCCAGATTATGAAAAGAACAGGGAGTCTGGCACCTACAAACTTCAAGTGGAGGAGGATAAAGTGGATGGGAGGTCACCCAGACTCAATCCCATTATCCAGGAGCCCAGAGGATGTACGGGCGAGGCAGGGAAGAGGGAGCTGACCAAGGAGCACAGCGTCAGTGCAGAGAACATACATCAGCTGGAGAAACAGGACAAGACCCACCTCGGAGTGTGCGTCATCAGTGAAGGGTGCAGGGCGTACAGTGACAGCCAGCTGGCCCCAGCCGCCCAGGGCAGCACTGAGAGCGTGGAGAGATGCGAGCTAGCTCCCCCATCTCCTAAGTCGCCCTCCAGCCCCTTTTCCTTCAAATCCCACAACAGTCACCCGACTAAACCCAAACTGTCAGCTGCTAAACTGCACCTCAAAAGTCTGTTTGGGCAGGTGGGACACTACTTAAGTTTAAACCTACATTACAGCTCAATGTGCTAAACCTAATAAGATTGTCTGTGTGAAAGGTTTGAACATGCGTAATTTCAGTATGCTAAAGCAATGGATTTGCATTAAAATGGAACAGATTAGACATAAATCAAAGAGTTAACTTTAACATATCAAGTCAGCATGTCCTAGAGGTACTGTGGAAGCTCTGTGCCTATGGGCGACGGATGTTTGGCTGTTGATAAGCGTCTGTCTGCGTCTGTTTTTCCTGCTTTTCAGCCGATTCAGTGTGTTGTATACAGACTACCTCAGAGAGTTATTTCCTAGTGCCACTTTTTGGCACAGACGAAGGTGACATGAGGCAGTGCAGCAGTTGGTCTCAGTTACTTGTAGTGTTTTCTTGTTGCCTTGGTGTGTCGTGACCCTGAGATCTCTCCATGACAATTGAGACCCCATCTGCTGGGGATAACCATGTACTATGGTCGAAAGCTTTGGGAAATGTCATTGAGTTCACTTTGACTTGGGACTGTTTTGTCAAACTATGATCTATTTCAAGTCAGACTTCGAGAAAAGGAAAGAAATTCTGGGTGAAACAGTTTCCACTCGGCCAGGTTCCACGGTCTTGATTGGTGCTTAGATCATGACTCTGATCTTATTTGAAGGACGTACGGAGCATTAAAACAGTGTCACAGATTTTTCAAAGGACTAATGTGTCTTAGTGTGATGTTTAAATTCATATCTGTCTCACAGTGAAATCATTTACACTGAAAGCTGATTTATTATTAAGATTTTAGTATGTTGAACATCTTCACTTAACTTTTCTTTTTGCGTTTCAGAGTCCCCATTCGTCAAACTCTAACCTGTTCAACGCAGAACAGAAAGACAGGTGAGAATCTTGTTTCCTTTCTGCTAGTTTTAACATTTCAGTTAATTATTGCTAATTGACAGAAACTATCCCCTATACAATATTGCAACTGATGTTGTCTTCACCATACATAATCCATTTTCTGCTCATGACTCACTTAGCTACATGTTGCCGGGACCCTTGTCTTGAGAACGCTCTTAGATCTGATGATAGTTGCATCTTTTGATACAATCATTTGTTGACGTCTGCTGCACTTCTCTGTCCTTATGTGGTCCTGGTCCACAGTGCTACAGAGAGGAGGTCTCGCCTGCTCTTCATGCGTCAGTGGAGTCAGGTGGGTCACAGTAAGAAGAGGAGCATCAGTCGAGAAGAGCTGGAGAAGTGGGCTGAGTCCCTGAAGGCTCTGCTGGCCAGCCAGAGTAAGTCCTGCTTTGTTCTGAGATAGAGACAAACACTTCTTTACTACCTGCATTTCTTTTTTGGAAAGCAAGTGGATTAATGTGATTATTTTCCAAATATATCACTGACCAAACCAGAGACTAGAGAGAACTCAGAACTCAACTTCTGAGATGAGATAACTTCTCAACTGCACTTCTGCCCTTTAAGTGGGGCTTAGCTTTTTAACTGTCATGATGACTGTTAAAAAGAGATGTACATGAAACCTGGTTGCTGTAATCAGGTAGGGGATTAGAGAAACCTGATTTCCAAATGCAGGAACTTCTTACAAGTGTTCAAGACTGCAAACAGGGAAAGTGAAGTGGACTGGGTGAATGAAGGGAGAAATCATTATACTGATTCTTCCTCATATTTAAAATGAGTCTGACTTTAGTTTAACAAGGTCTTTCTATCAGGCCGTCATATGCTTTGGTCCAGAGGGTTTGTAAACCCTTTCAGCTGATATTTTCTTTATTGAAATTCTGGTGATTATCTGATCCCATCTGAATCCCAATGACTTCAGATAGTGTGGTTGTAGATATAAACTTGATTTCTTTCAGTGACAGTAATCATGTGGAACAAGGTGGTGATGGGGTGGGGGTTCTGACAGACAAAGTGACCACAGACCAGTGACCAAAGAGATCACTGATCAGATACACTGTGGTAAAGTCAGAAATGAATGAAAGAGATTTCCACAGCATGGAAATTTACAAAAGAAAGAGAAAAAATGCTCAGACACGCTCCCCATAGGATCAGCGCGTTTTCATTTTATTCACTTCACAGCTTGTTCTGTAGTTCTATCATCAGGACAATCTTTACATCTTTAGTAAAAATGGAGCTCATTAGAGGTGCTTTGACAAGTCTAAGGTGTTGCAAGGATTAATGAACATTATGTCCAAATGTGCACTTTACTATTATAAACCTATTTATAAAACTTTCCATTCCCACATAGCTGCAGTGTTCTGCAGGGTGTAATCATCTGGCAGATGTCCACACAGATAACATTTACCTATTACCTGAAACCAAGTTTCTAAGTCGTTTCAAACTGTTTTCTTTATTTACTGTGTTGCAATTCAATTCAATTCAATTCAGTATTTATATCGCACCAAATCACAATCCATGTACACATCAGACAAGTACAACTCAGAGTTTTGCCATCTTCAGAAGTTCTCTGATGGCTCTGAATGTGTTGAGTACCAGAGGGTAGTGGACAGCGACCATCTCCAGCTCAGTAAATTTAATTCAATGCAATCAGTTGATTTTATATAGAACCAAATTACAACAGAAAGTCATCTCAAGGCACTTTACAGTGTTTAAGGTTTACGACCTCACACAGAATATAACTATACATAGAATTATGTAAAAAAAAACCAACAATCCCACTTGAGCAAGCACTAGGCAACAGTGGAAAAACTATAACAGAAGAAACCTTCAGCAGAACCAGGTTCAGGAACGGTTTCACAAACGAAAAGACATTTTTTGATATCCCCCATTGTTCCTGTATGTGTCTACATTTTTAACAGCAGCATGTGGTGTCACTCTGATGTCTAGCCATGCTGAGGGGATACTATTTACAGTGGAAAACGCAGTACTTGTTACCAAAAGCAAGTAGAGTCATGTTGAGTTGGTAGTGGAATAAAAACTCTATTAGTGTAGTTAGGGGTTCTGAGATTCCCTGCCATTTGTTCCATAGCAAATAACTAAATTTCTATTGAAAAACACATTTTCTAGTTCAACAAATTCATTGTGTTAGGAGCCAAAAAGTCTCAGCTTGATGTCTTTCTGTCTTTTTTGGATCTTAGTTGTGCAACCAAAAAGACAAGGAATTATAGTGCCAACTTGTCAGCAACCATGCCAGCAAAGATCAGAGGATGTTTTAAAATCTGTGTACGAGTTTTAATGGTCTAACTCAGAATCTTGCTGACTTGGATGTTATTAAAGTCCATTTTCTTCAGCGGCAATACACATACATTTCATTTGAACTGTATGTGTATTGGTCCAAAATATGCTGTTCTAAATAATGGCGTGACCAGGCTCTAATGGTTAAAATTAGAGCTTAAACCATTAACTTTGTTTCAGTTCATAACAGGAGTTGTAGGTCTCATGACATGGTGCTGAACTATGTTTTGATAAATGGTTGCCTTATTGTTTGTTGGACGTGTTTTACCGGTGAGTGACGCAATATACGTTTCAAGGGCAGGTAATAATGGCAGGTTACCATGTGCCAAGAAAAAAAGAGAAGAATTCAGACTTTTAAACATACGTGAAGGCTTTTCAAACACTCTGTGAAGTAGGAAATGCACTCAGCATGTTTGTATAAGGCCTTAAGGAGGAGCAGGACCCATTATGGCATACCTTTTAAAAGATATTAAATGATAGCTCTTCTTTAACCTCCTGCACTTTCCATGGAGGTTCTGATCTGAATGTTACACCCTGACATTTACCCAACTGACCACTTCTGCCTTGGAGAAATGTTTGTGCAACAAAAAAATCAAATCTGTCACAAGTTCCTCTGAACTTATCTGAACTTACGTTTTGCTGAACTGATGCTGACATCAAAGCATATGTCACTGGTTACTGTGCAATAAAACTAAAAGAGCAGCACTTCCCCTGCTGCTCCTATGGCTAGAACAGATGCTAAACTCGACTGCTATAAATCACAGCTTTAACAGTCTGTCTAAAAGTCTCTAATGCTACAGGATGTTTGCGGAGTCTGACATTAACTCGAATTATGGTTTCGGTGTGCGATTAGCAGGCTTGCACGTCTGCACAGGTAGATTACTTAATCACTTCTTTTTTTCCTGGCAATATTGTTTGTCTTGTTGTTTTCCAGTATCCTCAACTATCAAATGATGTGCACACACCCATATCAACAAAAGCAGACGGGCCTTGATTACACATTCCGATAAGGCAAATAACTCTATGGGATATTTTGAATGCCACAGAATGTTTCCATTCACTTTGGTTACTTTACACTGTTACTTCATTAATGCGAGCGCGCTCTGGTGTGTTACATCACAGATCTAAATGTATGTTTTTTTTACCTTCCGTGAGTGTGCTGATCATCATCACCATCACTCAGGTATCTCAGCCTGGCTAATTCATTCATTTTTGCTCTATACTGAAGACTAAGATAAGAGATGCATGTTAGATGACAGTTCAGTATTTAAGCTTTTATTTGATGCTGTGTACATCTCAATATGTTTACAACACAGAAGATGGCAGATTGTATCAGACTACTCAAATTGTAGGTGAGCAATAGTATTGCAGGGATGTCATGTAAGATTTATTTTCAAATAATAACCATCTCTAAATGACTACTCTTGGTTTTAGCCTTGGCTTTTATCTCTGAGCATGTATTGATAAAAAGGATAAATCAGCATGGAAACCACTGAGCTATTTATGGGAGAATCTGAGAAAAGATCGCAAGACATTTAGAGGCATTGCACAAATGCTGGACATAGCCAGCACAAGCAATGTGGAATGTGCTGAAAAAGAAATAAACCAGTGGTGTACTGAGCAAACTACAGAGAATAGATCAGCCAAGGTACACTGCAACAGCTGATGATATTTGGCTGCTCATCTGGTTAATGGCCACGTGTATGATTCAAGGACCAATTAAAAATAAGCAAATTCAAATTATAAAGTTGCTTTGACGTGTTCCATTAGCATTTAGTATCTACTGTTGTTAAGTGTCAATATGAAACCCAAAAAG
>JAUBNQ010000003.1:20491990-20505019 GCA_032353495.1 Ctenopoma kingsleyae | reverse complement strand
GCTCCTTCAATACCATGAATATTAAACCCTTTTCCATCTCTCCTTTCTGTTGTCTAGTTGGCCAATTTAAAAGTAACATTGTTTCCCAGTGGGATTACGCTTATGGCGCTCACAGTGTTACAACAGCAAAGCATGTGTCTTCGAACCTGTGCACGCCGCAACTGGGTCAATCTCACACACAACAAGGGAGTTAAATTCATACATTTAGTCTGTGTCTCCAACATACCTGACGGCTGGTTCCAGCTCTATATTTATTTTTATTTTGTATATCCCTATCCTCCCTTATTTGCTCATAATCTTTTTAGATGTACGCTTTATGAGGGATTTCGAGGAGCACGGGGCAACATGCACCAGACTTGCTTGGACCCCTTTCATAACTGCTTGCAGTTCTAGATTTTAATTAAGGTTGTTGTCACAATTTAGTAATTAAATCAACCTTTGTCACCAAATACTTACAAAAATTTTGACAATTAACACTGCAAATTGTAATTCATGTTTGAACATGACCTAAACTCAACACTGTTGACTTTTTGCTATGCTAAGTTGTTCTGACCGACAGTTGAATGAACTCATTTAATTAAGTTTTAAACAAACAAAAGTACTTGACTTCCCAGCTTCCACTGCTTGAGAAGTATAACTCTTCACTACTTAGGCCACTCCTACTTTTTTGTGAGAAAACTCTTTGTATGTCTTTAATAACATGTGAAACTGTTTCTCTTCATAATAATAAAAAATAATGTTAACAGTGATGAATTCAGTCTCTACCTGCAGGCAGTGTATAACAAAATTACTGGGAGCAGTCTCGGATGTTGCCTTTGCACTGGGCTTGACGCAAGAAGACTACATCTTCACATAACTAAGCAGCTGAGTTAACTGAATATCTTGAGTTAACTTAACTTGTTTAACTCTGCTTGTTTTATATTTTTTAAAACACATAAAAGGGCATTGAACTATTAAAACTACATCCATATACATTCCAGACAATGAACAAGTGAACTTTAATTTCTCAGTTGAATGAACTTAAAATGATTTACAGTGTATGTCTCTCATATGTCCTTCATGCCTGACTTGAAACATCAGTCTCCCCTTTAGTGTAGTCATGATAAACTGCAATTATGCCTGTTTAACCTATAGTTTGATCTACCTGATCAAACCCTACTTGAATCTGAACATGATAGCTATATTTCTGCTTGAACCTGACCTGAATTCTATTGGGTTTGGTTTGGTTATACACCCTCTAGCTCTGACCTAGCAAAGGAACCACAGACAAACATGAGCAGACAACATATTGTTAGTGAGAGTATGGCGCACACCAGTATGGAACTACATAGCCTGCAAATTGACTTTGGAGGTAAGGTTTGTTGGCTCACTGAATAGGCTAAAGTGAAAGACAAGATGTGTGTTACTATTTTATGTTAGATATGGTGAGGGACTATTGATGACCTTTGGCAGACGTTTTATTCTTGTGATGACTTGGCTAAGAAAAATATCAGATTATCTGATGGACCAAGACCCAGACTTTAACTCCAGCTTTGACCAATCATAGCATGCCAGGAAATTATGGGTGAGATACCAGGGAGTGACATTATTGTTCCTCCAGACAGCACACACAATGGCTGTTTCCATTTGTAATGGGGGTTTTCTGGCTCTATTTTTCCTTCCCAGTACAGGGATAGACTGTACCACCAGGTTGTGTTAATCTTATAGCTGATCGGCGTACGTGTGCAGGGCTGGGATTCATTTCACGCAAAGGTCATAGTCAAATGTTTGCAGTTTCAAACATAATCTCTTATGAGTTTGGTTTCTCCATGTCAACAGCTAAGCATGAACAGTGCTCTGAACTTTTATGGAACATGTTGCAGCAATTGTCAGACTCGGAGTGTGCCCAATGTTAATTTTTGTTGCCAAGCTCTCTGAGCTTGGATCATTATTGAGCTGATGCCATGCATCAGCCTGGCACGAAAGCCTATTAATGGTCACACTAACTCTCTTCCTTGCCTTGCTTTTTGGTTGCTGGTCAGAGAAACACGAATATGTCCTTTGGGCAATATGTAAACACCTTTTTTTCCAGTGTTTCCCATCCAGAAATAAGATAGACAAATCAGCATGTTTGTTAGGCAGGGCCTTGGGAAACTTTCAAAATTTGGAAAACACATGCATCACCTCCTTTATGAGCCTTTACAATCTCTGGTTACCCACAATATGCTGTCTACAGATATCAATGGTGACTTTTACTGCACAGAGCTTTAACTCCAGCTTTGACCAAATGACTCTTTGTGACAGTTTAAGAGGCTTTTAAGTCACAAATGTCTGCACATACAGTAGGCTGAATCATTAAACCTCATTTTCTTAACCTCCCTGACAATAAGCAGTTATATGTCCAAGAGTCTAGTGCAGTCGTATAAATACCTGCTTTGTGGTGTGTGAATACTGGCCAACCTGTGTGTGTCTGTATATCCCAGTGCGTGTGACTGATCCCCCACTGGTCTCAGACCTGAGGAGGCACAACGTACTAACACATGAGCAAGGAGAACATAGCTGCCTGGCTACACTGCACCTGGCTGTAGTATAGTGTGACTCAGACACAGATAGAGGTGAAACATCTTTAAAAAACTCAAGGTGCCACTGAAGCACCTCTGGGATGATGACAGTGCTAGAACTTCACTAGCTACCACATTTTCTAGTATGACAATAATTATATGTTGTAAACATAGACTACACAGTTGTTTGGCTATAAACATATAAAGATGATTGATATGTTCTTCAATATTAGAAAAATTCCAGTGATAGAGCACCAATAATACACTGTTGTGTACTGCAAATATACAACTCAAGCATGGTGTCAGTATATGTGAAAGCTTTCAATCACATGTCACAGTCTTCATCAGTGAAAAGAAACTGGCTCAGGTCTCATGTACCCTTTAGAAAACAATTTAACCATTTGATATCTTACTTTAACTACTTTAACTTTTTCATTGTGACTATCATGTATCAATCTAACAAGGTTTTTACTGCAGTGTACTGCTGAAGTAATTGGATGTTTTTTAGGATTGTGACAAAATCTTACCTGACAAGTGTTTGTCCAGCAGTCCAACAGCCCTGTTGTCCATGTGCCGACTGTACAGGCTGCATCTGGCAACTAGACCCTGTTGACTACCAGAGAAATGGCAAGAGCCAGCAAGGAGGGTGAGAAGAAAACCGAAAACATACAGAGCAGGGTAAAAAAAGAGAGGACAGGAATATGAAGAGTAGGAGGGATGGAGGAGCAAGCCAAAGGAAAGTTGAGTAAGACAACAGTAAGAAAAAAGGGGAACAAAGGAAATAAAAGACATAATTACAAAACAGAGTAACAAAATATAAAAAAACTGAAAAATGTATACATGGTGTATCAATAAAATCAAACGCATGAAATAAATAGCCAGGGAAAAAAGGTGCAGCCTTTTCTTGTATGAGCAAGTCCCTTTGGTTAATGTTACTTCGTATGTGTGACAGTTGTGTGACAAAAAGCAAACTCACATGTGCAGTTTGGTGGCAGATTCAAAGTTTAATTGGTTGTAAAACAGGCAAGCACATAAGACAGAGCCTTCACGTTCCCCTCTGCTGTGGAGATAATGACTGTGTTTTAAAAGGCATGAGGAAGTCTGCTGTTCTCTCCTTGTATGACTCAATGAATCATTTTAACAACAGCGGAGTCTCCCTTCTCTGTGTCACAGAAACAACTAACCCTATCTATCAAGCTAAGGCACCGCAGCCGTTCCTTTAAAAGGGAAGAGGCAGAGGTGCCAGTCAGAGGCTGGTCAATGGAAGCCCAGCTGAGATCTGTTAAGGGAACTGAGTGTGATGACAGTGAAAAGAGGAGACGGAGTACACAGAATTAATCAAACAAGAAAAATAAGGTGGAGTGAGTAAAAAAACAAAAAAAAACAAAATCAATAATGAAGGGGGGGGGGGAGAAGAGAGAGAAAGAGACAGTATTTAGAAAGTACAGCCTGTAGTAGGTGCAGTAGGTGACTAATGAGAGGAACATAGCATAGCTCTGCCAGGCTGAGCAAACCTGGCACTGACGCTGGCCTTTCCAATTATGTTGCTCATATACAACTACTATTAAAAATGAACTGCAAGTAACACTTCAGCATCATGATAGATAGTTAGACTGATGTTCAAGCATACTGAAACTCAGTAACTAAGGAAGACTGACTCATGATGGCTGTGTGTTTCTCAGTAAATCATTATATTCCTTGTTTACAATGATTCTGGACTCTAAACTCAACACCAACACCTGTTTTAGAGAATTATCAAAGACCAACGAGACAAATCTAAACTGTTTGTGTATGACAAAGCCAAAGCATCCCAAAATGTATATGCATGCTTTGATTTCATCACACGTCCTACTAGCTTCAGCTACATTCATATACCTCACTATTCGCAGTTTTCGCTGGAACTACTTTCAACACAATAACTTTTACAAAAACTAAATCCACTCTGAGATCTGTGGTTTATCCATAGTAACAGGAAAGAGATGCTGTTGATGATGTTTTTACTGCTGTGTGCACCACAAACTAAATTATTCATCCATAAAATGAAATAATTGTTCTGGACTAATGCCGATTACGCCCATGAAAACTGGATGATGTCACAACCATATTATTTGTGCTTTTTAGTCATATATAATAAACTTTATGTTGTATCTGTACAGAAACGCATTTTCCCCAGAAAATAAATCCCACTAAATTTAGGGATCTCAAGGTCCAGCAGCATCCAGAACACAGCCATTAAAAAGTTGTTTAAAGTGTATCCATTACTGTTGTTTGCACTGCTGACTGAAGGAGCACAGTGTCCTTCCCCTGTATACTGACTATTGCATTTGGAGAGAAAGCCAATAAATTCAACCTTGAAAGTTAAAATGTTGACTGGAGTACACTGAACAAAAGCAGTTTTGAGAAAATAGTGCAGAGACCTTTGTGTTTCTAAGGTCAGACTGTACAGTCTACACTTCCATGAGATAGTCTGGAAGATCCCAGCATCAAAAAGTGTCAAATGTGCATTTTAATCCAGCAGTTACATAAAAAAGACACCCTGTCCAGATACAGCTCACAAACGTGATCATGTGTGTGCTTTCTTACTTGGTGCGTCTTGCCCTGCAGCGCTCGGTTAGAGGGGACTGCGGGCTCTGGTCCCTGTTGCTCCCATGGGCAGAAGTTAGGGCGGCTCGAGCGGGAGCCCTGCTGGGGGAGGATCCCACGCTGAGGGAGTGGGAGCACTGGGAGGATACCGACCGCTGGGGAGAGTGAGGAGGAGCAAATGGCCAGGGAAGGGCCCTCTGCTCCCGACGTACCACTGGACAGGAAAAGAATTAATCACTTCATCTTTACTTAAAATACTGTAATTCCTAAATGGTAAAAGTCATATTGAAGTCAAACCTTCAAATAAAGCTGAAAGTCCACCATTTAATCACATCTTCTTCAGGTTTATTCCGAATCCATTTTGGTGGTATATTAAGGCAAAATGATAGAAACCGTCACTGTCCCTATATGTTCGGGTCTAACTGTAGGTTTTGGTCCACTAATGTTATTTCAGACTACTCCAGCAATTCAGTCATGTTCTGCTGTAGTTGGAAGACGTGAAAGAGGCATATTAGAAAAAAAGTCTAAACACTGAAGCAGCCTCTACTTTCACTCTTTTAGTTCCTTGTATGGACTTAGAATACACCTACACTTCCCATAATGCATCTTGTCAGTGACTCTCAACAAGAGACCAGAGGAGGGATGTAATAAGAGGATTCTCCAGTGATCTGGAGAAGTTTCTTAGCTAGTTTTTGGTAGCATAGACCATAGCTCAGATGCTTAACCTAACCCTAACCCAGCACCTCTGCCTACTCCTGAGCTGCACAACATCCCAACCAGCATAAGGAATGGTCTGAGGGTCGAGAGTCTGGCTTTGTTCGACCCTCCACACCTTAAATGCTCACCCTTATGACATCATGTGCAAGATTTATGTCAGACTCCTCCCCAAAGCCACAGTAAAGTAAATGCTTATCTACATACATGATATTATACATAATAAAATGAATTTTATTTTGACATTGACTGTTTATTAGTTAGATCTCAGTTGACTTTTGTCCTTTGTAAAATCTTGCAAGACACACTTTTGTAATGCAGGGGTATAAAATATGATGAACTCTTATCTACATGAGCAGAGGGAAATCCCATCTCAAACAATTATAAGAAGATTATATTTGGTTTCATTTCTATGTGAAGGTTTTATCTAATACATCCATATGTTGCCTCTTTATCAGTAGACATGGTTGAAAAGAACTTTTCAAACACTGCACCGCAGTTATCAGTTACACTGTCATTTAATGCATCAGACTCCACTGGTGGCTCACAATAACCACAGCACTTTTGGCAAAACCACCATAGGGTCATCAAAATGTTAGTGTAGAAACAATGTTTTTTTACACAGTGGTGCATCTGTTTAATGTCAATGTGTGTGGCCAAGTGAAGTGACCGTTTACCTTCTCTCTCCATTAAAGAGTAGGGTTTGATCTCGCCGTCTGGCTTTTTTAGGGGAACCTTTCTCAGCTGGGCCGCTGTGGAGGGAAACACAGTGAGAGCGGGGCCAAAAACAGAACATGACAAAAACAGAACAGTATTTTTCCTCTGCCAATGCTGTAACCTTATCTAGTGGTGAAGGCTGGGATACTGGCTGTGAAAGCTTAAGACATCTACACTGACTATCTCTCAAAGACTAAACATATTGGAGTCTCTTTCATGCAGCCACGGGAAACAGTTGTTCTTGTTCATACAGTAGTTGTTACTCGAGCAGTTGAAGACACCCAGAATCCAATTTTCAAGTTGTGTTTTTCAGTAGATCTGTAGCCCAGATGCTGTTTTAACCACCGGTATCAAGTTCCCTGAGGTGCCTTAAACACAAATAACTATAACTGTGGTTAAAATGAATGGCAGCCTCAATCTAACCATTTCCAACATGTCTCAGACATTCACTTGCTTCTTCGACCCTGTTCCCGGTTCTTATTTTTTCTTTTCCACAATCTGCCACTGCATCTCTCAAAGCTTTAGCTACGCTGGTCAGGTGATCTATCCAGCTTATTATTACATAACATAACGTCTATTATCACAGATAGATTATTGTAAAAATAAGTCTGATATCTGTGTGATAATATAACATTATCATATTAGTGTTTATTCATTTAAATGTAATCCGTCCTCTAGGAAGCTGAAGAGAAGAGATGGAGGCTAATGCTTTTTTTACAGGTCCTGTGTGTTTTACACTCAAACTAATAATTAGCTGGTTATATGTGAGTTTGTGTTATGTTTCATTAAATTAAATAATAAATAAACATATTTAAATTGGCATTATAGATGCAGTTGGTAAAAGTGGCATTTCTAGATATTAAGTGAACTGCATGTTTACCTGTAGTTTCACACTACATTGGAAATGACTTTATTTGGACTTTGAGTTTGATATGATCAAATGAAATACACTTTATGCTATAAAACTTAATTACATTTCTATATTATTTCCATAAACTGGACCTGTGAAATGAAGTCTCACTCAGTGCGGCTCATTTTCTATTTGATCAATAACTAAGGAATGTTTTCCACTTGTAAAGCAAAGAAAACTTGTAAGAAAAGAAAATCATTTCAAACCTATTTTACATTGTATATAGTACAAAGACAGCATGTCAAAGCAACAGAGAAATAGGGGACTGGGACTGACCTCAGTTCAATTGGACTGAGATGTGAAATCGAGAAGTGAAAAACTGTCAAATTCAAAAAAGAAGAAAGGGACCATCCAGTGCGTTAGTTAATGTGCACATGTGTGAAGGCTCCATTAATGCTAATCCATATAAAGAGGTTTTGGAGCACCATAAGCTGCCATCCAGACCATGACCATGAAGCTTCTGTTTATTACAGCAACAAAATGTCAAACCACATTCTGCAAAAATTACAAAAAAGTTACAACAGAATGGATCTCTGGAGGAGCTAAACTGACATACAGTATTATAAAAAGCAAGAATAGGAAACTTGTAGGAAAACAGACAGGTCTCTGAAGTTCTCAGCTTTTCTGAAACATGTTGCTGGCATCAAATTCAAGATGAGCACAATCAATTTTCTCAGTTTCAACAGCTGATATGTCTTTGTACTATTTACAATACTATGTACTAGTTGTTCCAACTTTCTATTTTTTTCTTAAACTAAAAAAAATAAAAAAATTAAATAAAATCAGTGAGCATATCAGTTGTGTACAGTATTCCACTCAGAAACAACTAAATACCAGCTATTTTGTAAAAGAAATGATGAGAAACATGTTGAAAATGCAGGACTGACAAAATAAAGCATTACTGTAATGTACATTTGGTTACACATGGAGCAGTTATACAAGCATGTCTGATTCTTCTTCTACACAAATCCCAGCATTAAAAACCAGGCTGGGAGATGATGGCATACAACACTGGTACAGAGGCTGCCAATCTTAATAATGCTTCTAATGTTTACAATGATTACGCTGCAGTATTTCACAAATAGACAGGTCCAGGGAACGCACACCAAAATACAGGTGCTGGTTAAGGCAAGGCAGTGTAAAAATAACACCAATCACATCAATAAATTATGGAACTTCAGTGTGCACTCATATAGCCTTTAAATTACTTTTACCAAACTGACAGACATTTGGAGATATTTTTGGGGGGTGGGGAGAGGGTGGGGGGGTCAGGAAACAGGCAGGTATTCTGTCAAACCAAGTGGTCTCTGGGGGTTTGAGGTGATCTATAGGTTGTGGGTATTCTATGGGGTGGATATTCTGACACTTAGGACAGGAGATTCATTATATGGCATGATGCATAATTGTACCTGTAGAGGTGAATAAGTACAAGTGTTGGGAAAGATGAACTGAAACTGGTTGAAAAAAATGATGAGAACATAAGCAGCTTACATAATAATATGGATCTATTTATGGGACAAAGGAAGAGGGGCAAGGTGTTGGGGGATGTATGAGAAAAGAAAAGAGATAGAAGAGTCCTTACAAAAAGCCGTACATCCCCTGAGCCGTCAGAGGAGAGGAGGGTGAGCCTGGGAGAGTTTGGTGAAACAAAAGAATTTGGAACTGGAATAAAAACAGATCAGCTCTCTTGGGTCGAGCACCCTTTTCTCATTCTTAAATCTCTCTAATGAGGGAGAGCATTTCATCCACATATACATATGCAACAGAAAGATGAATTTGTTGTGATGCCAAAAGTAAGAGGTCACTTTAAAGCTGTAGCATGCAAAACACATTACATAACTGAACTTGATAAGACACAGGTCTGTGCATGTTCTTTCAATGTGCAGCTTCATTTTCCAAAACCACAGTATGCAGATTCAGAATACCAAGAAGGCTAACCAAGCACAGGCTCAGGCAGTGAGCCCACTTCATTGCCCACTTGCCCGCATCTCATCTCAATCAATAAATAATATCAATCGAAACCAAAGCATTGAGTTATGAGATGTGAGAATTTACCTGCTCTGTTGAGGAAGAAGCCCTCAAACACCACAAAGTTATTGACCTGGGCAGAGTAGAAAGAAAGACAAGGTAACTACAACAGCTCTCAATAAAAAGGTCAAAAAATTAAGTTAACATGAGTACCACTGAAAGAAAACCATTTCTGTAAATTCAGCTACATAAATTATCATTAATTTTTCAAAGTGGCTGCATTCACCCAGTTTCACTCCAGCAAAACAGTGAAAAAGTTGAATCACCTTAAAATATTTCAGCAACATGACATAACACAGCAAGGCACTGCAATCACAGCTGAAGATGGTAAAGTTAGCTTTTCAAATAATGGAAATGTTTCCCCCATCTTCATCTTAACTGGCCGTATGTGTTATGAAGGACACATAACCCAGTAGCTGTTTACGGTTTTTGTTCAAACCAGTTTTAGCATTCTTTATGCATTTAGCATAAAGAATATTATCTTTTAATGCCATTTTTGGCATGCGACTAACAATAACCTTGAACTAATGAAATAGTATCAGAAAGCTCAGGAAACATTCTGTGAGTGTGTAAGTGCTCCCACATGTTCACTGCTCAGCACATAATAACTAAAATAGGTTAAACAGTTAAAACCTCCATTCAACAGTTATTTCCAAGGTCAAAAACAAACTTGGAATCTCACCCTCACACACAGTATAGCTTTAAAGGAAAGTTCACAAATCTGTCTTTAAAACACAAGTATGTTTGCTTAGTGTAATCATTTCTCCTGTTGATATTAACCATTAAAAGAATCCTGAAGTGATGAACGAATGAATGACCTTCATATTTTCATACCACTCTTTCTCACCACAGATGGTTTATGGTAAATTCTAATCCAGAATATGTCTGATACGAGACTCTAAATAGCACTGGTGTCTATATCCCTTACCATGCACTTATTCATTAAGCTGAACAGCCAATCAGAATGGTCTCTTACCAATGGGTCTGCTGTCGATTCAACATGCTGAATTGACTGAAAATCCACCACTGGTGCGGGACACGCATTGGTGGGTCACAGCCTTAATGCCTAATGTTTTGGAACCTGGCAACCCTCACGGGGTAGCAGTGATTCAGATTCTAACTGCTTGTGGGGCTGTTGCCCATGACTGCTTTAACAAAAGCATAGTCACAACTCAAGTACTAGCACAACAAGCACTGCATGTAAAAACACACTTATACTGATTTAGAGGTTAAACACTGCAAGCTGGCCACAGACAAAGCAGTGAAGATGTATGTTCTTTAAATGAGTTTATTCCTTGTTCAACAGCTGCTTGATAAATTGCCTGTACGGTCTACATTAGTGCCAGTATATCAAAACAGAAATCAGGCACCTTTGCTCTAAAAGTTCAAGTTATAGGAAGCTCTGTGACCCCGGGAAGGTTATCAGATTTAAATATGAATCTTCAACAGTCTGAGTAGAGAAATCCAGTCAATATCTTCAAAAGTTACAATTCAGTACAAAGTCTCTCTTTGTGTTCCCCCTGACAATGTTACTGTAATGAGCTGCTGTGCAGAAACAGTAACACAAAGAGGGACATTGTACTAAGAATTCTGTATCATTGGAAGAAATCCACTTTATTTGCTCAAGTCAGACTCCTGACACCTCATACTAGTGTAGATAGTTTTTTTTCCAAGGAACAATTACAGCAAGCAAAATCTGTTCCAGTGTTAATAGGGACACCTGGCTATTGTGTCAAGATAAATGTCAACCTTTAATACCTTGCACTGCTTTTTTATAATTTGTAATACAGATTGGTGACATCACAGCCCCTTGGTATTTCTACTGTGAAATTTAAGACCAACACACTCTTGTGCAGCATTCGCTTTCTGGACTGACATACTTCACTACTTCTCTCATTAATGAAATCTGTTTCTGTACTTTTGCCACGGTTATTATAAATATGCAGACATCCCTCATGCAGAACATTATGATGTACAATATCATTTACTGTTCTGACCGATCCGGACTAATCATGAATAATTAATGAAGTTACCAATGTTGCAACACCTGCAGAAATGCACACAGAAGTTCTCACCGTGGAAATGTTTTATATGGATCCTTTTACTGAGCGACGTCTACAAATTGACAGGAGATAATTCTACATACAGCTGGAAGCTACAAACTAAACTTTAGCAACTTATTAATGTTCTGAAACACCTTGGATTACGCTGGAATGAGGAGACAATATCGGTGATTAATTCATATTCACTAATATGCTGCAGACTCTGCTTTAATCTCAGTTTGTAACAAATGTGAAAACGTAAAGTGAATGAGACAAAGACCAACATACAGGATGTTGTTTGGTGAATGCAGCTCTTTCCAAAGCCAAGAATGCATTTTGTTCTCTGTGGTTTATGGATCAATACTGTTTCTCAAATGTTGAGAAAGGCAGTGTGCAGATAAGGCTAGACTGTATTTATATTTTTATAAATGAGGCTTTGAGGCTTCCTTTAATTTTGTGTGAGATTTTAATAATGGAAGACTGCAGAAATATATTATTTAATGTTAGGAATTAAGAAACACTGATAATGAGGAAAATGTACTAAAAGCATATAAATACATGGTGTAATTTCCTTAATATCAGTTTATCTCTCTCTCTCTCTCTCTCTCTTCTGTAGAGTGGAAATATTAAACAATCAAATGATTGGAAAAAAAATTTAGCGCCACAGCCAGTGTGTGTTGACCTTTACTGTAATGACATTCCCAAAGAAAACCTGGCCTGCTGCAGTGTCAGTCACCTACAGCAAACTAGACGTTTGTAGATATAAAGGAAATACGCGGTTTCCAGGAATAGAATCAACACCTCGATGTTCCTGTCACTTCCATTCATTCATTTGTCTCTTCCATGATCAACTTCATGATGCCACTGCTGTTTGTAGTATAATTATAGACCTACTGCCCTTGCTATAATCCCTTCTGGGATAATTCAGAGAATGATGAAGTAGGAATGACATACAGTATGTGCAAAAGATATGTCTCTTAGTCATTGTTGTCACAATTTTGACCAGTTCATGTATTCCAAACTTATGATTTCCTAACGCAGCATGCATGTTAGAGGGGTAGTTACAACACCCACCTCCATCTCTTCATACCAGCATCAGGTTAGGCAGTGTGGTGTTTGATGTTACCCCTGTTTTTATTGACAGTCTATAAAGATGTGTCTGGGTAGGTTAATCATGTATGCAGATGATTTCTCCCTGCAAGTCTGTCTATGATGACATAAGAAGGCACGGCAAAATTTTGTGGCTCCAATCGGTCAGTCGGGCTGCGATATGAAATCTTGTGTACAAATATGAATGTATGTGTAATTGTAAATGTAACTGCTAGTTTTGAGAAAAAGTAATTGAGGACCACTCTACATAACGAGGTGCTTCTCAACATCCGTCCCAACATCCAGATCTGGGGCTGGGCGATATATCAATATTTTAAAATTATCGATATAAATTCTAAATGCGATATGAAATGAGACGCTATCGTAAAACTCGATAGAGCTCTTT
>JAUBNQ010000003.1:20463217-20479893 GCA_032353495.1 Ctenopoma kingsleyae | reverse complement strand
TTTTGTGTAAGGTCTTAAACCTTACACTGTAAAGTGCCTTGAGATGACTTATGTTGGGATTTGGTGCTATATAAATAAAATTGAATTAAATTGAATTGAAACTACTCATCGTCATCAAACTCTGACTGTTTTGCTGCAGAGTCGCTGTGTTAAAACCTAATGTGTCAGAGTGAAGAAGAGAATCGGTTGTGGTGGTTATCACTCACTGATTCTGGGGTGCAGTCAAACCAAAGTGCATCTGGTGAAACTTACTTGTATAGTGTGGTCAAAAACAGGAGGGGTACAGGAAACAATGTGGTTAGGGTTGTAAACATACAATACCCCCCCCCCACCCCCCCACCCCTCCCCCCATGTTCTAAAACAAGGAAGAAACACTTGAGTGAGATAACATTACAGAACAAGAGCTTGAATGAAATCAAACTCTGGGGTGGAACAAACGAAGCAACCAGAAGTGAATGTGATCATACACCGGCACAGGAAGTACGTACATTTTGGTGTGGCTACACTTTTAAACCCAAAACTTACACAAACAATCCCTCACATTATTCATCATTCTTTCTGATGAGGCCTTTTGTTCATTTATAGTTGGAGTGTTAATCATGACACATAATGGCCCTGACAGTCACTTAGCTACAGCTGCTATTTATTTACTCCTGCAGTGACAGTGGAGGAGTTTGTCACTGTAGTCATAAAAAGCCAACAGAGGACCCATGTGATCGTATCATCCGTGACAATGAATAATTAGTATTTTTAGTATTACATAACAAACCATGACTTGCAGTTGCTGACACTGTACTCATATTCAGGAAGCTAATATAGTAAGAAAGTTTCCAAAGAAGTAGCACTTCCTCAGCACTCCCTAGAGGGGCTCCCCAGTAATCTGGTAATCCCCCTGCTTCCTCCTCTCCAGCAGCCCAGAATGGAAATGGAAAGTATTTATCTGATGTGGGGGAGAATATTGGAATTTCCTTTTTTAATCATATAATGACTTCAGTTGTACACCTTACTTTATAAATGTCCATCCCGACCCCTAGATGAAAGTGTGGACATTAATGACATCCCATATCTAACAACCATCTGAGAGAATGGCTTGTTGAATGAGTAACAAGCAATAACAGGCCTGTCACCATATTATTATTATAGACAAGGTCAAAGGTCCAGTCACATCAGTACATAAATTACACATAACTGACGTGTGTGTTACAGTTTATGATGACACTTGTTGTTGGTGCTAACACACTGCAGTGGTGTGTATTCTCTTGTTTGTGCTTCTTTTGTCAGAACTGATGTATAATACAACTGTAAGTGTACTAATACTACTGTATATGTTTAACATTTTCTTATATCAACAAGTCATGATGTGGGAAATCACAAATAACAAACCAGTATATAACAAAACAGTCACACACATACATAGAATACATCATACTCTATGTACTTAGTGAAAACCACGCTGTCAGAGCAGTGCAGTTTGTGCAGTGCAAACTATGCAGCCTGTGTCAGTGCAGCACCCTCCCAACCACAACCTGAGGAAAACCCAGTGCGACTGACACTCACCTCTTCTTTCCTTTATAGTGTGATGTTCTCCATATGTAACAGTGAGTTTTGAATTGTCCCTGATGTAACCCACCAACGGCTCCAGTTTCTGTTTCTGTAGGTAACAAACCTGTACCATAAAAAAAAAAGGAGACTACAGCCGCACACTTACCGTGACAGTGGGAACATGCTGATGTTTCAACGGATGGCTGAGGCTCCCAGTGGTTTTGCAGGAATTTGTTTAAAAACCAAAATATTGAACATAATGGAATGCTGATGGAAAGTCAGTGTCATCCTGAGGGGACGATAACTTATTCATTTGGTGTTTCAGTTTAACTGGGGTGAGATCTGGTGACCGTGATGGCCACAGCAAATGATTTCAAACTTGTCAAACCATTCAAGGGGTCCCCTCTTCCCTATAGAAGGGGGTACTGCCATCCCGGAAGAGACCCCTCCGATCCAGAGAGAGGTTTCATCATAGGATAAGTGACCACTCAGAACAACTTTCTATTGATTTGCAGTGACCAAAGTGTTCAAGTGTGTATTGTGTTGTCCAGTATCAGCATATCACACCATATTCTGTGGATTTTTATCTTACTGTATTGCATTGTTTTGTATTCAGGGGCGGATCTACAGGGGGGCAAGGGCAGGCAACTGCCCCCCCTGCTGTAGAGCCTTGCCCCACCGGCTGCCCCCCCAACTTGTTTGTCCTTAAAATCTTTTTTCTCATTTATACCTCCTTGTTTTCTTAGAAGAGATAATGATACAATAAATAGTTTTAAAGTGTATTTGTGGATATTTTGTTGACTTCATTTACATATAGGGGATTTTCACAGGGGAGGTCCAGCATTGCCACCCTGCCTAGACCTCTTGCCACACCTTTGCCCCCCCATGTACAATTTTCTAGATCCTCCTGGATCAAACTATATGTGAATCCATCAAGTCAATGGTAATAGTTTACTGGACAAGTGAAAACTTTGACCTCTTTATGGCACTAGATGAACAGTCAGGATTGCATAAGTCAGCAGAGATGTCTATAAAAATACTGTAAATGTCTTTAGAGAATCTAAAAACTTGCACTATAGCAGACAACTGACTTTGAGGAAAACAATTAATTTTATTTTAATTCTTACATTTCAAATAATGTCCAAATCAGATATACAGTATATAGAAATATATTTTGAATACTGTACCACATGAAATACAGCTTGTATATGCAAAGTTGAATGTCTTATTATTTACATCGTCATTATTTACAATTAGTGTGCAGATTTTGAACACCACTGACATCTTCACTGCTTTACACACTCAACAGTTAAAATACATTATTACAGACAAACATACAGCAGATATTTACACGTATTTCACTGTAGCAGGAGCACTGCACAATGTTCTCATGGTTTATACATCTGTGCCTCACACTGTAGTTATTAGGCAAATCAGAAGTGCTTATGATAATGCACATTACCCACGCTAATGACACAAACTGTGCTACCACACACACAGAACATGAGGCCGAACTGAAAGTCAAGAGCAACTCTATACTTCAGATAGAGATCACATAAATTACAGTATTCATCATGAGAGTTTACGACAGTGAAACCAGAGAGAGAAACATGATTCAAATGAAAGGCTAGACCTTCACTGATGCTGCCACAAGGAGAGTCAGGTACTGTGTTAATGCAAGGGGACAAACCACTGCACACAGCACTTTCATTAAATGTAAAACACTGAGCAAGAAATTTTGTTCTTGGTCTTAGAACCAGAAACATTGGTCAAATGACACAAAATGAACCAATCGGACACAGCGTTTCCATTCTGTCACGTAGAGAGGTGAGAGCCAGTGTAGTTGTTTTGGTTTCTTTGGTTCAGGATGTAACAGCGACTCTCCTCACAACAAAAAATTACTGTTCGCCAAGTAACTATCTACATAAACAATCAAGCCACACAACATGTAGAAGTGTCGAGGAAGATAACAGCTTATTTGGAGGTAATCTGATTCTAAAATGCCCATTAGTGACTAATTTTTCTAGATCACCTCGTTAAATTGCCAACCTTATAAAAAAGGAGGAAGATCAGAAATCTCTAATATGAATCTTTCAGTACTGGTGATTTGGGAGACAGATTGAACAACCTACTTTTCCATCCTGTTTGACTCCTGTGGTTACCATGGTAACAAATGTAATTTAATACTACAGCAAATACTTGCACCAGTTGCACAATAAAAGCATGCAATTGGTAAAATGTGGCATCACTTTTATTGTGAAATAGCAATAGCTGGAAATATGAGCTTAGCATTAGCAGCAGGCAGTCTGATTTCACGTAAATCATAAAGATGCTAACTTTAAATGCTGGTTTACTAATTCCATTGGTGGCAAACCACAATGTGAAAAGTGAAACTGTGCTTAGTCACATCACTGCTGCTGCTTGCATCCGACATGCTTCCTAGAGTCAAGGCTTCAGTTTAATGCTGAAATACCATATTCTCTAAAACACACAGGCTAAGAAAAAAAAATCACAATGCAGTTATTTTTGGTTAGTAGGTCAATTATTATATAACTTCTAGGTGTACACAAGTCAGGCATGTGCTGTAGTTTCACTATTTGCCATCAAAACCTTTCCACTGAAACTATATCATGACGTCTTCCTGTCTGTCCACAAAATACCCATAAAATTTGAAAGCTAGATCAAAAAAGCAGAAGTGTGAATAGAACAAGAAGCGAAATGCTGCAGTGCCTTGTAGAGGGAAATCCGATGTTAACTTCATGGTTTTTACTTTCGAGAATAACCTGAAACTCTTTATCTGTAGCTGTGGTGGAAACTTGTAAGCTCCAAACTCACCTTGTTCCCAGGACGATGGGAAAACAAAAATCTGTGATAAGCTGTTGTGTTGGTGGCTCAGTGCAGAATTAGTCCAAAATGTGATGCTGCTCATGTTTGTACAATACTGCTACTGACATCTCTATTTAAACTTCAGTCTAACTTCACATTTTAGAGTATAAAAGATGTGGAATATCTCTATACAACTGATTAATGTGTGCTGATGATACTCACATCTCCATGTGTTGCTCACTGACTGACTAAACCATGTGACTTGTGTCAGTGCGCTGAACAAATGGAAAACTAGTTGAGACAGAACTATCTGTTGCTAAAGGGAAAGCTGGACTGGTGTTGAAATTTTGATGGTTTGAAGGGTCTGGAATCTTTAGACTGCGTCAGCGTCACTGTGTTTTATGAGTCTCTATAAATACTGCCACAGGAAGTGAAATAGAAGAGGTGAATTTGAAATGCACTGTGAATCTGCATATCATGTGTTCAAACCTTCTGTCTGTTTTAGGACAAACACACAGAGTAAAATCATCAGAGTAAAATCATCCATACACAAACAGAACACAAACCTCATATATAATTCTAAGTGATTAATTTCTAATTCAGATTCACCAACTTCTCATTTCTTCTGCAGTAGATTTCAGTCTGTCCTACAATGTGCTCTTTGTTCCCTCCTCCAGAAACAAATCTTTTAAGCATGCAGCAACATGCACCAGCGTACAACTATTCTGCCCTGTCTAAAATTAAAGACCCAACAGATAAGGTACCTTCAGTTCTTAAGTGTGGCAATCTCAACACTTAATGTAAAAAAACCCCTGACTGACCTCCTCCACTGTGAGCGGTGTAGCATGAACACATACACCTATGTACAATGACACAGCCGTCTCTTTCAACAGAGACCTATAACAATGTAAGAACCATCTGACATTTAATGAGAGTAGTGAAAATAACAAAAATTACTATGTGATGGATACATCCAGCTACTCCATCATCAAAATGACATCATTTGCCATCTGACCTGTTGTCCAGCCTCTTAATACAGTACATAGCAGTATATAAAGACATTAGGAGGCAATACTGTAAAGTACAGATGCTTCATCAGAATACCTTGGTCTGCTGAGCTCTCCATTTTCTATTACTGAACTTTTCAATTGTAATGTAAGAGCATTTAACATTCAGGACTTGAATGTTAATAGTGTGGGAGTTGTGTAATCGGAGACGTTTTTGAACATAGCTTTTGATTTTTAGTACAGTGTAATGTGATTTTTATAACCCATATGTTCATGTTAAAGATCCTTTTATTAGGTTCTCACTTTTCAGTCAACACGTGCAGTGAATGCTAACTTGAATAGCAAATAAATCATCTAATAAAATGTTGCAGCAACAGTTGTCATTTCAGCCCCCACTTCAACAGAGGCAGATTTTGTCTTATTTTGCTTAAAGGCAAGAACTTTTATTTTGAAATTCCACCACATTTTGATGGAAAATGTGCCAGCATTCACATATGTACAGTGTTACCATGATAAAACTCAGATCAGCAGCTGTAGCTGAGGCGATCAGGGAAAAGTCAAAGTGATTTTTTTCTTTAATCAATCTGGATGGCACATGATAACTGGCAGATGTAACACTGTAAAATTAACAAGCTGTACGTACATCCATTTTTTCTCTGAGAGAAAAGAAAAACAATGTATTGATCAGCTCAGAAAGAGTGAAAAAAGTGTAAATGTAAATCCTCACTGAAGATTTTTGATTTCACTCTGATCTCTGCTAACTGGTAGAATATGTTTTGGAATCAGCTCTTCCAACAGACACTGATTTTTATCAACCTCATGTTCATACTTCATGTAGCTGTGATCCTCATCACTGTCCAGCTCCACCTCACTTGTAGAGCAGCTGCAGCCGGCTGGTGTGGCAGTTATTTCGGCTGATCTTGCTGTCTGGCTGGTAGAGGCTGGAGGAGTTGGTGAAGGTTGGAGGGACAGGGTGGGGCTCAGAGGTGGGGGCGGGGTACCCTGGAGGATGGGCCAAGGATCTGGGGTCGCTCTGGGTGATGGCGATGGGGGGAGAGCTGTGGTTCTGATTGGTGAGAGTGGACGCTCTTCTCCTGGATCGCAGCGCCTGTCGCTCAGACAGCTGGTTTCTCAGCTCCGACACGCGCTCTTCTTTCTGAGACGAGAAATGACAACAACACCTCAACAATCTTCTCTGCTCTTCAACAAAGAATGAGACTCTTTACATTAGATTCATAGCAGAGAGACGTTGTCTGGAAAGTCTAGAACAATCACTTGGCTTCTGTAGGGTGTGTGAGATGAGACTGAAAGCTTCTTTGTTTGGATAGATATTTGAAAATGTATTTTTCCCTGGCTGACCTCCTGAATGATCTTCTGTAGCTCCTTGTTCTCTCTCTCCAGCTGTCTCGACTTCTCCTCGTCGTTGTTGTTGGTGGACGAGCCAGTCTTCATGGTCTCCTGGGCATCTGACTGCCACTCACCCCGCGTGATCAGACGCCGCATCTGCAAGTCATGCGCAAGTTTTCCTTAATACACATGTGAAGACTTTTCATCAATTCTCATTAATGACTAAGCAACATGATCCGATGTCAGGATTTGGATTGTACTCATTCCAACATGTTTTGTTAGACTACGTGGGTATTTTGTATATAATAACACTGTAGGTTCTGTATAAGCCTTGTGAGCTGTTTTCTACACCCAGCTGCCCCATAACCAATCAATAGCGATTCAGTATCAATATTGATAAACAATTATTGCGAGTCTTTTCTTAATTGATTATTGATCCATTAAATATCAACAAGTAATAAAAATACCCATCGCACTTCCTCAAAGCTTTAATAACACTATGCACAAAAGTTGACTTGTGGAAAACCTACTTCCCACTCCACTACAAAATGAGAATAGCTGAGTCAGGCAATGTGTGTGAGCTGCTGCCATTACTCTCGAAACACTGCACAGTGTCTGGCAGAAGATTTATCAGCCTGTCTTGTATTCAGTTTAGCTCTAAGACACACCATCATTTATTCCTGTGTATTTACACATCTCTACAGCCTGTATTTCATCCACATTACACTTGATCACACAATAAATCTGTATATGGTATGAATATATGGAGTCTGTTGGTCTGTCTACAGGTCTGTTCACTCAATGTTTGTCTTTTTCCATTTAAAAAAGGTTTTAAACTTTCACATTTGAAATAAAACTGCTATACAGTATATAAACACTCAAGGACTATGCATTTGTGCTGAGTAAGGTGTTCCTGATTTGTATATTATGAATATTCTGCTGACAGTGTGCAGTTTGGGCTGCTGCATTACCACCTGTGCACTGCATTGTCACATTGAAGTGGAAAACAAATAACCCCTCCTTTATGCATGAGAGCATCTGGGTGACACACACAGATGGTGAAATAAAACAGAGTAACAGTCTGCAGGACAGGCTGCCATATATCACTATAAAACCATGATGATACCTTGTGAGGAGCTTTTGCCTTGTAAGTGATTATGTTTACCACCTAAATGCTGATCTAGGGATGCACCAACATCACTACACAGCTTAAAAACAGTCCAACAGGGCAGGAGACATGATTGAGTCAACTGAATATAGAATCAACTGTCCAGGACAAGGGCCCAGAACTCTGTGGATCCCAATAATGAAAGTAAGCATGATAAAAATATGAAAGTCTTTGAAGTCTTTACTTTACTGCATTACTAAACTCAGCTTAGCTGTATTCATGTAGCACTTTGCATGTATTGCTACACAATGACTGATGATAGTGCAGACAACTCAAGCATGTTTCTAGAGTCAGCTAACATGTTTTCATACTGCTCGCTAATTTGTACAACCTAACAAAATGTTCTGCATAAAGTTTAGTTTTGATGTAAAGAGAACAGAATTTGTAGCTGATTGTATACTGTGTGTTAACCATGGTAAGTACAAAGCTGTGTTGCAGTTGTGTTGCTATGTTTCCAGATTACAGTTGAAATGACAGTGATAAAACTGTTAGTGCTTTCTGATCATTTGTGAACCAAGTCTTTTGACCAGAAATAGTTTGGTTTGGAACCTAGAATTTGGTGACGACAACGGCGTCATGAGTGGGCATGTACTAAACCTGCAAAAGCAACGAAGGCAAAAAAAAAGGGCACACTCCAATCCAGAAGGTGGCAATAATGCAACGTAAAGTTGTTTGACCACTGCCTATAATAAGTAATGTTTGGATTTCACATATTTTTTGGCTACATGCTGTAATATATGACCAAAAACTCTCAATATTTAACATCATACTGCACCAAACAGTAGCTCGTGTAGACCCCCCTCCCCTCCCCTGACAGAACCAAGCAGACTATTGAAAACTTGAGCAGGCATTGATGCTGACACAGCCAGATAGGCTCAATCTACAAGTCATTATGTGATATATTATACCAGCCCAGATGACTTAGATCCCTGATGAAAGGCAATTCATTACGTGTGCTGCTGTAATCTGCAGGGAGGAGATGATGAGAGGAGGGGGGTACTCTGGTTTTACCTTGGGCACAAACAGGACCACCAGTGTGATGTAGACTGAGAAGACGATGGCTAAGGAGGCGAAGGCGAAGGAGGCGTCCTGCTGGGAGGACAGGATCATGGTGACTGGAGCTGTGATCATACACAGCACCTGAGGAAAACAGTGGAGACAAATTCCATGTTTAAGTCTAAAAAGAAAGAAATAAGAAATAAATGCTGCTGCAAACCAGAACATGCAGACTTTATTCCTAAATAAATAAATAAATAAAGATTCCCAGCAGAGTGATCTGACCTAGAACTACAGTCAGGTGAGTATGTTTTTAGACAGTGACACAATTTTCATCATTTTGGCTCTACCACTATGGATTCAAAAGATATCGTGAATAAAACAGTGTGCTGTTTGGTTGAAACTATGGGATGAGCAGTGAAGGAATTACACACATTTTTATTCACAGACCACTGATTTTGGTGGCAGTTGTTCCTCGGCCAGGTGTGGTATTTCTATTAGACCATCCAGCCATCCATCCACCGGAGGGCAGATAGGTAGTGTGGAGCTGATTTAATGTGTTATATCCAAATATATGTCACTTCCAATGATGTAAAGTAGAAAAATCCAAACAAACCAAATTAATTGGCCAAATTAACTATTTGATGATTCACTTCTAAAAAGAAAAGGCTCAGGAACATCAAAAGTCAGAAGAAGACAACAGAAACAACTGTGGTGGATGGCAGAAGAATTCTTTAAAACAGTAAAGGTTAGATCAAGAACAGGCTCCAGGAGGTCGGTGTATTTGCATCAAGGTCACTAAATGTCAAAAACAGGAAGACTAGATTAGAGTTTGTCAAAAACATGGAAAATGCCCATAGAAATCTAGACAAGAGCAGAAAAACAGGAAGAAAAGGGTTTGCAGAGGAATTTGTAAGTATGAACTGCTTGTGACATGAAGCTACCACCTTATCTATGAAGCATGGTGGAGGTGGCTGGCAAAGGAAGTAGTTCTTTTGGATTGATTGATGATATGACTGTTGACAAAAGCAGTAGAATGCATTCTGTTTTTAGTTTTTAGTTCAACTGTGTAATATCTGCTTAGATTCAGCTACATGCGTCAAAATTCAACAGACAGTGCTTCACAGTGCAGATGGTCAATGACATATTGTGGAAAGCATATTGGGGAAGAAACCCAATCTTTTAAGGCATAGTAATGTTCTGCAGTGACCAGGTCAGAATGTTACAGTGACCTCCACATTCATATAAAGGCTGACTGAATGCTAATGTTGCCCTCTTGTGTTTGCTTTTATCTACATCTTTTTTTTGTCATGATATATGATTTTTTTAGTCTAGTTTATATTTACTTGAATTTAATTCAAATGAAAAACCAGTGGAATCATGCAGTGCTCAGGGAGAGTCCAGCACCATCAAGACTGTCGCTACATTTTTATTTTCTGCAAAACTCATCTTCATCATTCCCTGAGGAAAAATCCTCAATCACAATAAAAGTTTTGGTTTTAGTTGTCCAGGTCTGGATGGAATTTAGGTTCAGAAATAAAAAAACAGCACCTCAGTGTCAACAGTTTTCAGTACTCATCTTTTATTAGTATGAAGTGATTGAATTGAAGCAACAGAGCTAAATTAGAATGAGAAAGAGAACTGGAATGAGACAGAGGTGAGAGTGAGATGGAGGAGATGAATTGGAGGGAATCTGAAATAGAAATAAAGAGGGTGGAGGAGTGAGTGACGGAGACTGAGCACAGCATCGAATGGAACATGAAAGAGGTGGAGGTGGATATCAATACATATAGACAGTCGGTCATCTCTGCAACAAAGCTGAAAAAATCTCATCCAGGCTGGCAAATAGAAGCAGCAGGCCGACACGGGCAGCCGCCATGTTTTCTCTGCTGTGTCATTACTTACACACAGCGACACGCAAACACAATCCGGCCCTCCGATCACACACACACACACACCCAATCAATTCATTTCACCCACCTCACTGAACAAATAGCATTTCTGTGGATTTGTGAGGGAGAGATAACCACTGTCATTCATTTGGAGACAGACTGTTTCCACACCGTCTGCTGCCTTAACAACAACATGGAATGAAGAAAAGGAATGGCGTCTTCCTCTCTCGTTAGCTACAGGAGCTGATGTCTGACTGGCAGAAGAGGTAAGTAAGTACTTTTACTCAAGTACTGTACTTTTTTTTTACTGTACAATTTGGAGATCCTTGTACATTACTGGAGAATTTCCATTTTATGTTACTTACTGTATTTCAGTGGAACACTTTTATAGGTAAGTGTGTGTCTGTGTATGTCAGCGTCCTCTATTGACAGGAAAGAGTAAAACAAAAACACTGTCCCAAACGAATGAGGTGAAACAAAATGGCAATTTAGTCTGATTAACAGGCTAATGAACTGTGCTGCTCAAGGTAAAGTCCCCCAGCACATACAACTAGGTAGGATATTTGTCCTTGCCCCATAATTTGACCAATAGTTCCTTTGTTGCCAAGGAAACAATAACAGAAATAGGGGTAAAAAGCACATTGCTACACAGTATAATCGATCGTTGGATTCCAGTGGAAAAGAACCATGTTTTTCAACCATCCATTCTCCCTGACCTTCAGCGCAGACTTTCTTTCTCTTTAACTATGTCATTCATTTTCTCTTATAATTACTGCAGCTGCTAGAACAACTGTTGACTCCATTCGACCACCTTTAAGAACCACTAGAAAACTCACTGTTTAAAGTATAAGTATTTCAAATGAGTCTAACACACACACACCCACCCACACGCACACACACACACAAGTTACTCAAGTCAAAGTACTAACTGCACGTCCCAAACATGCTGTTTACTGGCAGCTGAACCTCCTTTAAGTTCTGTAGGGCGTTTTACCTCGTATTTAAAAAGCTTCATCAGTTCTGACTGGCTCAGAGTAGCAGCCAGTGTTAAAAAAAAAAAAAGTTTTATTGGAATTCTGGTTTCTAGTCTGTGAATTATGAACCATTTCCTGTTCCAAAATGAGTGGGCAGCTCTTTTTTAATCCAAAACACATAGAGGATTCCAGAAATAGATCCTAGAGCTAAACAATGTTTGCAGCCAGCGGTGCTGGGATCAAACTAATTTGTTTCAAAGAGAGAGGGGAATCTGACAGGCCACTCGTTCATGAAAAGCAAACCACAGCAGGATGAAGGAAGGAAACAGCAATAAACACATGCTGATTCTTTCTCTGTACCAATTTGCATTTCACCCATAGGCTTAAATTCTTTGCAGTGCGTAATGGATAATCCTCTGAAATGAATTAAAATAGGACAACAGGAATGAAAATCGCAAAATCAGATGCACTGGAGATGCTGCTGATTAAAAAAGCCACTTTGTGTGTGTGTGTGTGTGTGTGTGTGTGTGCGCGCATGTCGTTATTTGCTACTATGGACAAAGTTTATTCAAATACTATTCTTGTGAGAACATTTTGGTCTTATGAGGACATTTTAGCCAGACCTCACAAGGTCACAAAGATACAAAGATAGGTTTTAGGGTTAGAATTAGGTCCTAACAAGTCTAGTAAGATGTGACGGTGTGTGAGTGTGACTGGCTGGAAAGAGAGCAGCATTTCAAACCAGCAGCAGATGCCTCCCTTGTCTTTTAAATTGTCATGCAGAGTGGAATACTTAGCAATTTGTCAAGTGAAATTTGGTAGCAGTGAAAGCACTTCTTGTTCTTGAATACGCAGTAAAGAGCGGAACAATCCACTACACTTTATGTGACAGCGCGGACAGGCCCGGCTAATTATAACACACGCAGCAGAGATGTCTTTAAAGAACACTTGAGGGGAGAATGTCAGAGTTATTCACACTGGGCAGATGAAAATCTCTCAGAAAGCTGGTCACAGTCACACCTTGTCTGGCTGCACTTTCAGACACATGAAAAGAATTCTAAAACCCAATGAATAAATCTAGCAGCAGTTGTTAAGAGCTTGCTTTAGCTTATAAAGCTTTTAAATATAAAATTGGTTTATACACCGACTGATAACTAACAAGGAATATTAGTACAGGAATTATACAGAATGAAATGAGCTCTGATCAATAAAACTAGGTTTGAATAAAAATAAATGAATGATCTTATACAGGGCAAAATGAACTATAATAAATGAATGAGAGTGGTGGTGCAGTTGTAACAGCATCACATGCATTAAAAAAAAACATTTCTTTCCAATAAAATAAATGACAAAACCTCTGCACTCATCATGTTGTGTGAGTTTGTTCATATTCTCTGGTAAAAGAGATGGAAAAAATGTGGCAAAGGCTGGCAGAAAATGCCAGTTCAGGGTAGTTTTTACTTCCATTATGCAAGTCAACAAACTGTTGTCATGTGTCTCAGAAACTGCTCTATTTCCATTCATGCTGGTTGTGCTGTCCTGGTCGACCAGTCTCAAATGTCATATTCTTTAATAATAATAATAATAATAATTGATACATTATTGATCCCCTTGGGGAAACTCTTTGTGGACAGGCTGCCCCCTGTGAGGCGCCAAGGGTCAGGGTAACTGCTCTACCCACTGAGCTATCATGCCGCCCCACGTGTTTTTAACGTGTTTCCACACAAGTCTTCAGCCTGTCACTGTGGCTTCTCTTGGATGGCCACGTCGTGATGTTCACATTAACCTGAAAAGTGACCATTATAATAATGATTATCTTAATAGTTAAAATTAATTTGCTAATCTAAAACTAATCATTCAGGTCAATTTAATACTGTGTTAGTGACATACGTTATTGCTGCTCTTGGGGAAATTGTTGTTTGGACAGCTGCAGTAGATGACTGCACTACTGTGGGGTTTCTGTGTCTTGTCTTGACACCCCGACATGTGACCAGGAGGAACCGGGAGTCTAACCACGATCCAACTGAGCTACATGCTGCCCCAAATGAGAAGTCCCCTGACCGGGAATGGAACTGGGGCTGTGGCGGTGAGATCACCAAATCCAGATCATCCACGTGTGAGTATGTGAACTATACAAGAGTCTAATATGGAAGATGTATCTGTGAGGATTCCTAATATGTTATGTTATTCCTGATGACACCTTCACCTCGCAGCCCTGTCAGTTCAGGTCCCTGTGTTTTCTGGGCCTGCTGCTGGTGTTGTCATTTGTAGGATACGCACGCCAGGCTGCGGAGCCCACCGACTGGCTCCACCCTAATTTAAGTCCACAAATTGGGTTGAGGTGAGCCTCGCCACTAAGGACGACGGAGCTTCCTCAGCGGAGCGTGAAACGAAGGACGAGAGGTCAGAGAAAAAGTCGACGTGCCTGCTGAGAGAGGCTGTGCTGATGAAGGATTGGAAGTGAAAGACCAAGTCTGCCAGACTAACACAGAGCCTGCAGAGAGGCACGCTACTGACAAACACATTACTCTGGCTGCCAGCAGCTACAGCCACAAACACACACACTAATCAGCCTTCTCATATGGTGAATATATATATAGACAGGCTGGCCAGGCAGAGAGCTCACAGTCAACAGGAACACTTTGTTTTTACATTTATCTCTGACATTACTCTACAGTGGTACATTCATGTCCTGTTTGCACCACAGAGGTCAATAATTCCCTGAGTAATTCTCAGAGGACACTGAAAGTCGAGGTCTACTGTATGTGTAATGGTGCTGAAATGCTCACCATGACTTAATGGCTGTTTGGAACACTGTGTCTCCCCGAGCAACGTTTGGAGGAAACTCAACCATTTCTGCAACTCTCACTAAAATGACGTCAATTTCTAGTTTAGTACTGAATCGTGGTCAGTTAAAGGACAAATCCACAGATTTTACACCAAGGCTGCATTTTTTGCAATTTGGCGGAAGTTTGGAATTTGTAAGTTCACTATGAAAAGATGGTTACATCTCAAGAGTCCCATGAGATGAAACTAATCCCCCTGTCCTACTTAATTAATATTACATATTGTGTTAACTCTTCTTTTTGTCCAGTGACAAAATCCCTGCTGTTTCTGTAAGCAGCTCAGTAAAGTCTAATCTCTTACGATGTCTGAAATCACTTCCTATTTGCTCATTCACTTCTCCATATATAAAGTCCACTCAGTAGTCTAGTCAATAGTGAGCAGTAAATTGAGATGTTGGACACTTGCTAACCATCATCATATTATGTCATGTCTAAGTCACACAGCTGAGAGCAGTGCATTGTTGGATTGTTAGTAACATATCCATGTTATATAGTTCACTTTCTAGTGAAGAGGAAGTGATTTTTGGTGTAGCCTCTATCTTCTTACCAATAACCTCTTATTATAGGCAGAGCACTAACATCATTTTAAACAACATTAATGCTGTCTATAACTTCTCCTCCAGCTTTTAGTGGAATGTCGTGACACCTCATAACATCCAGTGAAGTGAAGGGACTGATGAAGAGAAGTACCTGTGCAGCTGTTTTTTAGTTTTTGAAGTTTTAACTGAACTCACAGCGACATTATAGATGGCCATGCCCACAGCTCGGTGGTCGTTGATCTTCTCTGTGGAGATGGACTTGGTCTCATAGGCCAGGAAGATGCCGAGCAGCAGCAGTAAGCCTTTATAACCATACACCACACCTGCAGAAAAGAACAAGAGGAATGATGGAAGTGTTGGTGCTACAGCTCATTTCACTCAGTACTCGAAAGAGGTTGTAGAGTCAGTGATTTGACATTTTTCAAATCCCTATCCTACATTACACAGATTTTCTAACGTCTATGGCATTTGTGTCAGGTCCTGTCATTTTGATATGAAAGTCAGAGACCTGCTCTGTCTTGAGGCTTATTTAAGATCCGTCATCGAGTCCAATTTGTCACAGTTCACCAACATTACATTAGGGAGACAGCACCGCTAAGGAAGCAGACATTTGTGCTTTGATTATATTTAGTAAATTTTTTTCCCCAAAAGTCAAGTATATACACCAAGAGTAAAACAGTAATGACTGTTTGTTTTGATCTTTTGCTACCAGCTGATGTTAGTGATGGAAAAAAAGGCAGTAACGTGCTATTGGAAGACAGTGTTATGGACAACACTGGCAGAAAGCACGACTGAACCTAACACTCTCCTGAATCTAAAGCCGTATTTAATTAAAGGATAAGTCTGGTAATTTTCTATAACTCTTTATTGTCCTCTAGGGCAGCGGTGTCAAACTCAATTTCATCGCGGGCCACTTCACCATTACGGTTGATGTCAAAGGGGCACTTGTAATTGTGACTATATGCAGTGGCTGACGGTCCATACCCAAATGAGCAAAGTAGGTAACTGCACAGAGTAGCACTTGGGCAGAGGCAGAAAAATATTGCACCCGGGGTGCTCACATGAGCAGATCTTTTAAAAAAAATTATGAACCAGTAAATATTTCTTTGCAAATCTTTGTGTTGATCTCTGATGAGGACCATGCGTCACAGACTGTGCGGACTGCAGACTGGACAGAGCGCAGATCAGCTTTTTTTAAATTGGGTCTGGTGTCCTGCTCTAGTTTTGCTCTGGTGCAGTAAACACAAATTTTACATATGACACTGTAATTTCTAAAGACGTTTACCTGTGATTAATTGTTCATGATGCCTGGTGCATACAGTCACATATTCTGGCAACTTGTGAGCTGCTTGCACGGCTGTTAACATGTAATGACTGTGATGAAGAGGAGTTCAGTGAACAATCAGAACGTTTTGAGTCCAGTTTAACACTGAGAGGAAAACATTAGTTTTTTTCTTTTAGTGTTTGAAGACAAACAGTGACACGTCATGACAGTTATTGACAGAGTTGATATGTATTGTTAGGGACAGAGATTACGTG
>JAUBNQ010000003.1:20420900-20432486 GCA_032353495.1 Ctenopoma kingsleyae | reverse complement strand
ATGATAAGAAAGCTCAACTGTTTACAACAGCCACAGCAACAGCAGTGTTGCCTCTCCATGAATTCAGTCACAGCATTGGTGTGTGTACCTAGAAGAGCTTCTCCTCTGGACAGTGATGTCAGGAGCCATCCATTAGTGTTCTGTATTACCTCATAACTCAATCATACCCTGGAGAAACATGTGCACTTTAATCATTAATTTTTTTCTTTAATCTAAAAGCTGTCTAGTGCTCCCATGATGCATTTCCCTATTTGCACTGAACCTTCATTATGGGTTCATAAGTTGTTGTAGCCAATTACAGTAATTACCACAAATTAGAGGTGTTAAACAACTGGGCTGACTCTCATGGTAACAAACAGATTTGTGATGATGCTGTGTAAAGACGCCTGATGCCCGCAAACACATCCTCACCCATCTTAGTATAAAAGGAATTTGCAGGGGTGGAAGGAACATATGATAGAACCTTTATGTGGGACGAGCTGTACACAGTCTAATAGAGTAAGTTCAGGGAAACTGAAGATCATGTCCTGATTCTGCCCCTCACTGAAGTACTGTCTTTTTAACCAGGTGATGAATCTATGTGGGAAACAGGCAGAATGGTCCTGAACCATCTCCTCTAAAAAATCTTGGCCAGATTTAGAGGAATAGTCAGATGTACTAGAGCACAAAGCGCCAGAGGGATAATCAATGAATCAGATTGGTTTTCTTGGCTCGCTGACGTATGGAAGCTGAAGTCTCCATGGGCAGGCTTAGTTGTGCCTGTATTCAGCACTGTCCCTTCTGAATTTACTGATCTGATTTTGCTTGTTGTCTCTATATTGCAAGATAATCTTCTTTATTTCATCGTTCGTGGTCTTGAATGTGTCATCATCCAGTGGTCTTTACCTGGTTTTGGCTCTCATCAATGCATCTCAGAGGTTTTGAAACTTCAGACTGAGTTTATTCAATAATTAGCAGGATGAGATTTAAAGAGACCTTGTTCAGAATTTGACGTAAAAATTTCAATTCTTTTATACTTGATCAGGGTAGTATGAAGCTGCAGTCTGGTAGCTTTGATAGGAAGGTGTCACAGACTTTTCATTTTCCCCCAAAGCACCCTAGCTCCCTGTGCAGCCACGTGCTTCCAGCTGACAGCTTTCACTTTGCCATTCCATTTTTTATTGTATTTAAAGAGGGGTCTTTCTTTTGGAGCTGCTGTACTGCATGTACTGCTGCTGAGGTATACTGACACTGCACTGTCATTCTTTTTTGATTGGTCATACCCCAAACTGTGGCTACAAACTAAAAGGCTGCCATCATCTAACTCAAGCACATCAATTATACAGTGTGAATTTTTAATACACCAGTGTGTTACCAACAACGAGGGCTCTAACAAAAGTGTAAAGGGCTGAACCTGAATTAACTTTTGCCACAATATAATGAAATGTTATTGGACACAGTGCTGCGCTGGCCAAAATTAGTGTATTATATTAAGTGCTGTGTAGTGCTTTAGTGTCTCAAACCTCTGTTAAACCTATGTAAATAGATTCAATAAGAGGATTTGGGTTCCTTGATTATTTCAATAGGACATCTGGGTTGAAGAGGTACAGTATCTGGCAACCAAACAAATAACAAAAGATAATTTTTTTAAAAAGCTGGACTTGGCTCACGTTTTATGGGAAAGGGACACATTTCATTTAGAAACCAGTCTGCATTGTTTAAAGCCCCATTAACTAAGATTTTACACATTTTCTGATAAATATAGTGTAACTGGAACAGGATGTGGTATCATAAGTTGTAGCAACTGAAACCCACCACAGTCTGCTATAAGCCGTTCTGTTGATTTTGTGTTTTGTCTTCTTCGTTACGGTCCATAACTTAGCCGCGCCTGCTTCCGTGAGGTGCCCCAGCGCTTCAGTCTGACTTGGCTGTGAGCAGGAAATTAGCCCTGGCTCCCTGTCAAACAGCTCCTTCTAAAAAGAAATATGACAGACACTGCTGTCCTGATCAGTCTTGATACATGTCCATATATCAACTCATTTCAACTATAACTGTTGTCTGTTACGTGTCCAAACTACCTTAAGATGTCCATAAATGTCATTGTGATAACTTGTCAAAAAATCCTGTCTCATAATTTTTGTAAAACCTGGAGCAGTGTTTTTGCATCTTATAAGCTTTCAAACTGATGAATGTTACTCAATAGGCCTCCTGGATAATATCCATCTTCCCACCTGCATCTGGAAACAGTCACCATTGTGGTCTGAACACCCACTTGTGCTCCACCTTTACCAGAGAATGAACAATTCCAAACAAATTTCTATGAAAGACGTTTCCATTCATAACATATGCACCTTTAGAAACACTTCTACCTGCTCTCACTAAACTTTCGGGTTTCTTTAAACCAAATGCTTTGCAGTCATCATCCAGTGAATCACCATTTCCAGTTTGTCACTTCCTCTAACACCTATGTCTGATGTGAAGATAATTATCACCTTCATTTCAGTCTTATGGGCACATTCTTTACAATTTTAATAATAAAAAGCTATTAAAAACTCCCATCTGTCATCATTTATTACAAAAAGCCCTCTAAATACAGAAGGACGTTTATATACCATTTATGTCAAAACGTCATGCAGCCAGCCTGCAGTATGCACCCTTTAAAGCAGCATTCAAAGAAGCACTGGCCATGGTCACTTACATTATGCACTGTGCAGACTATATAAGAATATACTTTACTTGTACAGTTAACAGCCCATGGAATATCCAGTATTCTCTTGTTCACCCATCTTGAATCAAACAATGTGTCAACCATGGAAAAATCACCTCAAAAAGCTCTTCTTCCTGCTCTCCATCCATCCATCTATCCATTATCAACCGCTTATCCGGGATCGGGTCGTGGGGACAGCAGCCTAAGCAGGGAAGCCCAGACCTCCCTCTCACCAGCTACCTCCTCCAGCTCCTCTGAGGGGACCCTGAGGCATTCCCAGGCCAGCCGGGAGATATAATCCCTCCAGCGTGTCCTGGGTCTGCCCCGGGGCCTTCTTCCAGTGGGACATGCCAAACTCCCTCAACTGACTCTTCTCCACATGGAGGGGCAGTGACTCTACTCTGAGTCTCTCCCGGATGACCAAACTTCTCACCCTATCTCTAAGGGAGAGCCCAGCCACCCTGCGGAGAAAACTCATATCGGCTGCTTGTATCCGCGATCTTGCTCTTTCGATCACTACCCAAAGCTTGTGGCCATAGGTGAGGGTAGGAAGGTAGATTGACTGGTAAATCGAAAGCCTTGCCTTTTGGCTCAGCTCTCTCTTCACCACGACAGACCAGTGCAGAGCCCGGATTACTGCGGATGCCGTACCAATCCGTCTGTCGACCTCCTGCTCCATTCGTCCCTCACTCATGAACAAGACCCCGAGATACTTGAACTCCTCCACTTGAGGCAACACCTTGTCCCCAACCCGGACAGAGCATTCCACTCTTTTCTGGCTGAGGACCATGGCCACGGATTTAGAGGTGCTGACTCTCATCCCCACCACTTCACACTTGGCTGCGAACTGCTCCAGTGAGAGCTGGAGGTCACTGCTAGATGAAGCCTACAAAACCACATCATCTGCAAAAAGCAGAGATGAGATTCTGAGGTCACCGATCAGTACCCCCTCTCCCTTGGCTGTGCCTAGAAATTCTGTCCATAAAGCTTTTGAACAAAATCGGTGACAAAGGGCAGCCCTGGCAGAGTCCAACCAGGAAACGAGCTTGACTTATTACTGGCAATGTGAACCAAGCTCCTGCTCCTCCTGTACAGGGGCTTACTGGCTAGTAGCAATGAGCCCTGTATCCCATACTCTTGGAACACACCCCACCGTATCCCCCGAGGGACACGGTTGAATGCCTTCTCCAAATCCACAAAACACATGTGAATTGGTTGGGCAAACTCCCATGCCCCCTCCAGGATCCTGGCCAGGGTGTAGTGGAGGTCCAGTGTTCCACGACCAGGATGGAATCCGCATTGTTCCTCTTGAATCCGAGATTCGACTATTGATCAAACTCTCTTTTCCAGCATCCCTGCATAGACCTTACCAGGGAGGTTGAGAAGTGTGATCCCTCTATAGTTGGAGCACAACCTCCAGTCACCCTTCTTAAAAAGGGGGACCACTGCCCCAGTCTGCCAATCCAGGGGCACTGCCTTCTTCTGCCCGAAGGAGCGACATGGTTCTGCTCTCTTGTGGGCCCACCACTTGCAAGAGGGGCCATAGGGGTTGGGTGCATAGCAATACGGGTGGTGGCTGAAGGTGGGAGCCCTGGCGTTCCGACCCTTGGTTGCCGAAACTGGCCCTTGGGACATGAAATGTCACCTCTCTGATGGGGAAGGAGCCTTAACTGGTGCGGGATGTTGAGAGGTACCGACTAGATATAGTCGGGCTCACCTCTGCGCACAGTCTGGGCTCTGGAACCATTCCTTTTGAGAGAGGCTGGACTTTGTTCCACTCTGGAGTTCCTGTGGGTGAGGCATCGGGCAGGGGAGGCCTTGCTTTTGGCCCCCCTGGAGGGCCACTTCCTTAAGCCTTCAAGTGGGAGGGAGGGCTCTGACTGTTGTCTGTGCTTATGCACCGAACAGCAGTTCAGAGTACCCAGCCTTCTTGGGGTCCCTGGAGGCTGAAGCGCTGCCCCTGGGGACTCCATTGTCCTGCTGGGAGACTTCAATGCTCACGTCGGCAATGACAGAGAAACTTGGAGAGGCATGATTGGAAGGAACGGCCTCCCCGATCTGAACCTGAGTGGTGTTCAGTTGTTGGACTTCTGTGCTGGCCACGGATTGTCCATAACAAACACCATGTTTGAGCATAAGGGTGTCTATAAGTGCACTTGGCACCAGGACGTCTGGGGTCGCAGTTCGATGATCGACTTTGTAGTTGTGTCATCGGATCTGAGACCTTATGTCTTGGACACTCGGGTGAAGAGAGGGGCTGAGCTGTCAACTGATCACCACCTGGTGGTGATTTGCATCAGATGGTGGGGGAGGCTGCCAGACAGACCAGGTAGGCCCAAACGTATAATGAGGGTCTGCAGAGGAACCTGTCAAAATGATCTTCAACTGCCACCTCCAGTAGAAGTTCAGTCTCATCCCGAGGGAGGTGGGGGACATTCAGTCTGAATGGACCATGTTCCGAGCCTCCATTGTTGAAGCAGCAGTGCAGAGCTGTGGCTGTAGTGTTGTCAGTGCCTCTTGTGGCGGCAATCCCCGTACCCGGTGGTGGACACCTCAGGTTCGGGAGGCTGTCAAGCTGAAGAAGGAGTCCTATTGGGTCTGGTTGACCAGTAGGACTCCAGAAGCAGCTGAGGTACCGGCGGGCCAAAAACACGGGGATGGGAGGAGTTTGGGGAAGCCATGGAAAATGACTTTCGATCGGCGCAGAGAAGGTTCTGGCAAACCATCAAGCGTCTCAGGAGGCAAAAGCAGTGCTTCACCAACACTGTGTACAGTGGAGGTGGGACCTTGCTGACTTCAACTACAGACATTATTGAACAGTGGAAGGAATACTTCGATTAACTTCTCAATCCCACCAGCATGTCTTCCTTAGAGGAAGCAGAGCCGGGGGACTCTGGGGTGGGCCATCCATATCGGGGGTTGAGGTCACCGAGATATTTAGGAAGCTCTGAGGTAGGGGGGGCCCTGGGGTGGAAGAGGTCTACCCTGGGTTTCTTAAAGCTCTGGATGTTGTGGGGCTGTCTTGGTTGACATGTCTCTGCAACCTTCTTCCTGCTCTCTAAACATCATAACCTCTTTATAACAATTGCACCAACTATTCTTCCCATTATTAACCATCTTTCCCCTTGTTAAGTATCTGCAGGAAGAGAGAGAGATGAGGGGTGAGTGATCAGCTCAGCTGTGGATCTCTGTGCCCCAAGAAACTCAAGTGTTCACTCTTAACCCTTAATCCTCATCCTGATAGTCTGTTGATGCATTGTAAAGATATTATCCATGATGTATTTAACTATAATGTATAATAATGTAATGTAATGTATTTTAAATTGATATTTGAGATGTTGCTTCCTGTGTATGATTACCCTGCAGTACAGTCCCCTTTGTCCAAAGCAGCTTAGGCCTGAGTCTTGCTTAAGGACACTTAGAATCAACTGCAGGAGCTCTGGGACTAAAAAACCAACTCTACAAATAACAGACATCCCACGCTACCAAGTGAGTCCTGCTGCATTCATTACTGGAAAAAATTTAATGCAGGATTTTATTTAACGGGAACACAGCCACCTGGGTTTTTTTTTTTCCTTTCTGAACGATGTCTCTGCCTCACACAGTCAGTGTCAGTTCATAGCAGTCTGACCAATAAGAGGCCATTCCTGCATCTCAAGTGATGCCCTGTCCATTTAACCAGAACCTTCAGACAGCAGGGCCAAAAGATGACATGCTCTGAACGTCACAGAGAGTTTGTATCAGCACCAACATACAGAGCAGTAGCATGGAAACACTAGTCAGCCAACAGCTCAGCAACAAAACTTTTTCCACCATCTACTACTTTAAAATTACATTCCACAAGCCAGTTCAAACAAAATCCTTAAACTAAGACCAACGAATTTACCCAACCTTATTTATGTTTTAGTAGCCCAAACGAAGCATTAGATTGTACAAAATGTAGGGATTACATACCTCTTGGGGCAAGCAGGTGACATCAACATCAATCTGACAGACATCAAAGCTTCTAGAAGCCCTAAAATCTTGTTAATGGAGCAATAACTTCAGAAATTTCCACCAGTACACTTTGTTTCCAGTGTAGCTTTCCCTGTTTGAATAATCTGCTGTGAATTACTGTCAGTATCATAAAACAAGACTAAAACTGACTGATGCACTGGTCTCAATAAAACAACTTGACTGTGGGAAAAAAATAGATCAGTAATAGATTGAAGTAATCCTAATGTTTTATAATATAATGGGTTTTTTTTCAAACATCTGATTCATCTGCAGATGTTTTTCTCATAATTTAACAGTAGGTCTAAACCTACAGCAGAACCACACTCTGCTAAAGCTAATCTTAAGTGTACAAAGTACAAAGTTTTTTGCTAGTGCAGCAAAAAAGAAAAACTGCATTAGTGCATTCATCATAAATCCCCAGCAGTGCCTGCAGCTGCAGATACTGTAAGTCCACTGTAATGCAGTGCTTGTCTTACCAGGTTGGAGGCTCCTCGCACCGTCTCTGGGTTGAGCATGACAATTTCAGTGGTCACATGACCTTCTACTGCTTCTGTCATCTGCTCCACAGTACAGTTGATGGATGGATCCTTGATTTTAAACCAGTTGTCTGCGTACCAGCCGATCAGGAACCACACATACTTTTTCCCATACAGCTTCTCTTTGTACACCTGCAGAGAGACGATGGAGCAGAATGTGACACACTAGCAGTATGGAAGAAGATTTTAATATGTGCTTAATAGTAATTAATACTTTACAAAGAGAGCAACATGCCAGCGCTCACAGTAACAGGACACTTTTGCTTGTGACGGACAAAGAACACACTACCTCACAGAAGACCTTCCTGGCCTCCGTCTCATAGAACAGGCCAACAATGATTCTGGCATCTTGGCGCTTGGAAGTGAAACAGAAAAGGAGTCACACAGAAGGTGGTGATGAAAAGCACAAGTTAAAGGCCCTGCAGTGTGGAGAAAGAGCACAGGAGCCAACCCTCCTCGCAGCTCCTGCGCCACACAACAGTACACTTCCTCTCCTCTGGGTACATTCATGCTGTTACCATGGTTTCTTTTGCAATGGCCAATTAATCTTGCACACCAAAACTAGGCCAGCTTGCTGGGCAAGGTCATTGTAAAGTGTGTATTTGCCAGCAAATCAGGCTGACACAGGTGGAGGACGGTGTAGGAAGAAGGGGAAGGAGAGATGAGAGGTATCTGTACCTGTAAGACAATCTACATTAGATATTTGCAGCTAAAACTAATGAAAGATCTCAAATTCATCTTTAAAAACAGAACTATAACACAGAAAAACAGAAATGTGCCTCATTCCTTTCCTTTGTGTTACATTGCAGTGATGCAGGCAGCCCTGAAACCAAACACTGCTGTTTTTAAAATTCAGCTGAAATTCAGTGATGGTTTGGCTATCACCAGTTTCCTTAAAGCAATGGCTCAACATCTCTTTTCACTGAATATCTGTATGCTCTGTTAAGTTGTAGCTGGATACCTGCACCAGTGTAGAGGAACAAACATTGTGGAAGACATACAGTATAACAGCCTGAGGAAGGAAGCGTCATTTTTAAATGTTTAAGTAAATTAAATCAGAAGTCAAATAATAACTACAAACAAATCCACTCATATCTGGACAATGTGTTTACACTAAGAGCAAAACAGGAGCAGAGGTGGACTGATGAGTAAACCAGATAAAGAATTCCACAAAAAGAACATCACACCTACAATCAAGCATGAACACACCACACCAGCACTTCACCATGAAACGGGATGTTCCACTTCCCCCTCGACCAGCACTACAGCATCCTGACCCACACTTGCTCAGCTCAGATAACTGAGAAAACCTGTCCTCCAGAGGGGAAGCAATTTTTTTCTTAGAATTGAGATCAGATATTTCATCCAACTGAAGCTACTAAACATGAAGTTTGTTTGCTGTTCTCTTCCTGTTTCTGAACTTCATTTCACTTCCGTTTGGATTCCTGTGATTCACTGTCCTCAACCTTCCTTTTAGATTTCTGTGTGAGAGTCCTCTGTGTGCACACAGTCCACAGTCCTGTCCTGCAGTCTCGTGCTCTTTTGTGGGCACTGGTGGACTGTGTTCCTTAATAGGAACAACTAGAAATTAGGAGGACGATGGGATCAATTGACATAAGAACAAACGAATGAACACGTGATTTTCGTTAGCACCAGGGCTTATTCTAAGATGGAAGAAAAAACGTGGCTCAATGAAAAGTCAAAGTCCAGACTTGGAATAGCTATTAAGTTAGGGGGGGTGATTAGTGTTTCACGTTGGTGATTGATGTGTTTGATTTGAGTTTATTATGAGATGCATCATGAGTGGTTTGAATAGTTTGCACAGCACTGTAGTTATTAAACAGTCAACATTAGAAAATAACAGCATGACTGTTATATAAGCCTGTTTCACACAAAGCTCTGGTCCTGTCTACAGCTGGGGTAAATAAAGGCTTCAGCCAGCGTTCGACTGAGTATAATAGTATGATGATGCACTTCCTTGTATTGAAAATCAGTTTTGAAAGAGTTCGTGAAGAAATTATTCAGTATTTGCTGCAATTAAGTTGCTAAATCAAAAAAATCATCAATGCTAACAGCAGTTTTCTGGAGAGCTAATGTGAATGCACGTATTTACATGTGTTCAGTGGGGAGATGTGACAGAGCATTCAGCTAACAGCAAAAACACACTCATTTCCACATGCTGCATGGTTTGGTCGTTCACAAATGTGGACCTCACATGTGGTGGCAGATGTAGGCAAAACACCAGTCTTCTGTCAATGTGAGGGGGCTACACAGAGCAGCAGCACCTGCCTGTATCTTTGTGTTGGTAAGTACTGTATGTTCAAAAGGATGCTGCTCATTCTTCTCCAGGTTCTTTTCTTTCCTGAAAGCTGACTGAGTTTTATCATGATAACATTCAAGATCCAATTATTGCCAAGTATCCAGGAGCTCTCTGTGATGACCTAGTCCAGTCGTATCCAGATGCCTGTATATGTAGGAGAAATGGTACCTTAAGGTTTTTGACAGCCACAGCAGGGTCAGTGAGGAAGCTCTGACGAACGCTGATTTCAATCCCTGCCTCCTTCACCCTCTCCTCGAGATCATCCAGAGTCTGTAAATACACACACACACACACACACACACACAACCATGAGCATGTAGAAGATGAGAAACAGCAATTGCAATAGGAGTGGAAGAGGTAATGGAAAGGTAGGTTGCGAAAAGAAATTTGAAGAACAGTAAACAGCAATTGAGGAAGGTAGCATAGTAGTGAGGGGCGGGGGGACAAGGTGGGGGTTTAGATAGATGACGGCGATGATGCCAACACACAGACAAAACAGCAGGTGACAAGAAGAGAAGAGTGACGAGAGAGAAGCCAAGCAAGGCACAGTAGACGAGATAGAAGATGGGGGAGATAAGGATGGGGAGACAGATGGGAAATGAGAAAATAGAAATCATTTTTCTAGTCATATTTTTCTCTGCTGTGTACAAGAATGCATTCAGCACTGCTGAAATTATAATAATTCCAACATATACTTCAAATGTACAGAATTTCTAGTGGATCTGCAACAATGTACTGCATTCAGAATTGACAGAAACTGTTAATGCAGTGAAAATACTGTAGGCTGTGACTGTATTGTCAAATTAAAAGAAAAATGCCATTAAAGGAACATGTTCATTATTATTATTTTTGTATAAATGCAGCACTTGTTATTTGAATATGAGCCCTGTATCTGTACCAAAGCTGCTCAATGATTATGAGCACTATGTGTATTATTGTAGCTGTTCTTCTCTTATTCTGCGTTATGTCACATGTTTTTTTAAAACACATGAACAGACGGTGAAGTGGGAAAACATGTTAAATCATCAAACTCCTACTTATAATTTCAGTTGGAGATATCTGGAATTTCTAACTATGACAATATCTCAGACTACTGTCTGAAGTCAACGTAAATGTGAACATACTGTTAAGCTCCATTAATGACATACTTCATGGTCCAAACTGTTTCTGGACAGCTGCAGTAGATGATGGTGCTACTGTGGAGTTTCTGTGATCTTCAAACTTGGGCTGCTACAACAAAATCTATAAAAGTAAATGGAATGGTGCAGCAGCAGCAGTGACGCTGTAGTTTCTAATAAATACATGACTCACTGATGTAAAAACTTCGGTTGTCTGCTGAATGGTGGCAATCTTTGTCCACTTCCACTTCTGGAAGAGCTGCACTCGAGTGGGGTTGTGCAGAGTGGCAGACGGGTGAGTGCGAAAGAAGGTGGGAAAACGCTGGCGATTGGACAGAGCTGGAGAACTGGAGCCATATGACAACTGAGACACAAGGAGACAGAAACAACCACGTTAAAACTACTGTCATCCTGATACTTTGAAATGCAAAATGAAGACTAACATAGAAATAAAGAACACAAAATAATTAAGACCTATTGTTGTGAAGCATTTAAATAAAAACAATCCTAATATTACATATACCTATACCCTAATGTTACTATGGGTTCCACAAACTTTACCCAATCAATATTTCTATTAGAGATGTCCCAAGCCGATCATGAGCATATTTTAATGCATCAGTAACATACAACACCCAATCCTTTCTACTGAACTCGAATGTGTTTTGTCTCTGAATTCAGATAGTGAAGATTGCAAAATGCATAGATTGGCTAAACCTTGACCTATCATTAGTAAATAAGCAGCTGGTCTTGCTTGGGGAGAGCTGATTCTGCATTTACTGGTAGAAATGACAAACATGTTGTTGCTAATTAACATTAATCATGTGGGTTACTTGTTTGTTCAAGTGCTGTCTTCATCCTCAGGCAAAGATTGTTTGTAAGAGAAGACAAGTGGTGTTGTATCAATTGTGTTTCTGTAGTTCCAGAAAA
>JAUBNQ010000003.1:20384237-20403296 GCA_032353495.1 Ctenopoma kingsleyae | reverse complement strand
GTACAGCCACAAATTCTCATTTGGATTGAGGTCTGGGGTCTGACTGGCCCCTCCCATCATTGTTTAGAGGCCATTTGTGTGAAGCTTCGGCTGTACGCTTGTCTTGCTGGTCAGTGGTAATATGGTCATTCTCTCTCATCTCAGCAGTGGAATCGTGTCACTCCTTCTGAGGAGTCACAGGTGTCTTGGTGGCACTAGTCACCAGTCACTGACTAGTGAAGGAGTATTATTTCTAGGAACTAAAGACCTTTCATACATATTCCAGACATGTGGACTGTTCAGCCTTTGGTTTGCACCCAGCGACTCTGGCTGGTGCCCAAGCCTTGAGACCCAAAGGGGAAAATGTTCACTGGTCTCTACATGGATTCACTTAATCATCAAATGAGTCCACTCCTGGCTTTGGGAAAGGAGAGATTTCAGTTTCTTTCTTTACCAGTGGCCACAGTTGTGTTGTAAGATAAACCAGTCCTATTCATCTGCTAATCAGTTGTTATTTTTACAGTAATTCATGCAGATCAAGGCAGTGGATTTTGCATTATTTCCAAACGTCAATAATTCTGGTTTCCCGGCATTGCTTCACACATTTTGGACTAAGCCTACATCTAAACAAAATAAAAAATGAGGTCAGTATGAAAGAATGTCTGTTCCCGCTCCTGAGTTAGCAGGCGACAAGTATAATCCTGTTTCTGAGTCACTGACATGCTTCCTGTGCCCCAGTGTCAGCCATTGCCACTGACATCCTGCCTGCCACCACCCTGCCTTCTGGAGTAGTTCAAGATAGCAACCCACATGGTCGTCCTTGTTCATGGAGCCTTATGAACACTGTGTGTAAATGTTGAAAGTGACAAAGAAGGTAAAGATTGTTTTGATGACCATCAGTATTGGTATTGTTTTCCTGGTAAATTTTTGCAATGTGCACAGCCTCTTCCATTTCACCCACTGAACTTAGCTGTCCACCACCATTTCCCAAGTCACATACACATGAATACATAGGCACAACACATACAAGTGTGCCGCAGTGCAGTCAGTAGCACAAATGTAATATAGTACTCCGGTTGCACTGTCAGCAACCAGCAATGTTTTTGCCTTCATGCATACTGTAGGCAGCTTATAATTTTTGGTGAAGAGCAACGTCTTCCTTATTTTCCATTCACTCCATTGCTTCTTTGTCCAGCTGGTGATGTTACATTACCAGGTTCAGGCTTAGGTTCTCTGCTGCAGGTGGTGACAGTAGTGTCTAGTGCCAAGACATATCCCTCTATGAAGCCTGTCACTGCCTGAAAGACCCGTTAACAGTGCTGTACTAGCTGCAGTCGGTGCACAGTTGCTTAGTGAATCCCAATTGTCTGAGCAACAGGGTTGTTTTTGACATTTTGACATTCTTCTAACCAGAAACTATCTCAAAATACTGAATAAAAACTCTTTGTTTAATTTAATTTTGGACGATATCCACTCGATTTGACCAACTCTTCAATATTAAGTCTTGTATTAGCCGTAAATATATAAAAAATACATTTTTTACAAGGACTGTGAATTTTACCCTGTTCATGACCTGCATATCCAGTATTAACAGGTGAAATTCAAGATTCAAAGAACGTTATTAATCCCAGATGGAAATTTTATTTAATGACAGCATGCATCAGTATTTATGACTTTTTTAGAAAGACATAAAAAATTGTGAAGCTAAACTTTAAGTTATATACCTATATTTTGTGAATTGGTTAATTTAAGGTAAGCCTGTTATGTAGCCGTCAGATAGGTCCTTGGACATCAATAGGTGGATTCCAATTACCTTAATTGCATCCATGTTTCCCTAACGTGCGTCTTTTTCTTGCGTCTTAGTCCCTCCCAATAAAGATAAATGGAGAGTTGCAAGTGAAAGACGTGTGGAGAGAGGAACTGAGGAAACTGAAGTTTGAAAGAAATGAGACATCTTGACGCCTGTTTCTGATAATGGCAGCTCAGCTGTGAATCAGTTGTCAATCATTGTGTTATTATTTAGATTTTAATAGACACTGGGTGAGTTGGGTGGCTGGCATCTAAAAGTGGCTGGGTTTGTTATGGCGGCGTGTTTTAAACACAGCCAGAAAGTGGTGTGGGTGAATGGAAGAGGAGGGATTTTGAAGTGGTTTCTTGTCCTGATAGGACTCCAGGAGCTGTGGGCTACATCTGATATTCATGGGCTTTCTGTCCCCAGCTCAGCAGTAAGCCTTGCGGGTTGTTCTAAAATAAAGCACAGGCTCTAAGTGACGATGAGATGAAAGAGTATCATCCAGAGCCTGGAGTTTCAATCCTGGTCAGATAACACATCTTACTTTATTAGTCATTTCTGTTTATGTTTTGTTTATTTATTTTAACCTTTACATAATGAAGAAGTCTTTTGAGATACATTATGTCTTCTGCAAGAGAGACCTCATTCAAAATGATGTCACAGAGAAACATCAGAGTCCACACCAATAAATTGATTATTTAAAACAATGTCTTTGCTCGTGGAACACTCTCTGAATGTACTGGCTGGTATGAAGGCAGTGCCAATCAATGAGCACTGTGTAATGTACTGTACTCTGTGGGAGAAGCCCACCTGTGGTGAATGTAAAGCCACTGAAAGAGTTGCTCCAAATGAATATGCATAGAACTACGAAAGCCTGCAGCTTAAAAGTGACCAGTTGTGTCCTATTTTGAGGTCACTGCATCTCTCCTTTGCAGCCAAAAGTGCCCAGCAAGCCTCATTAACATTTCACACCATCTGCATCATATTAGAACAGAAAAAGGACAAATCCGGTCTTGAGACCTTTTTTCCATTGGCATTCTGTCTCTGAATGGCACTGCAGGAGTCTTAGAAGACGGGACTTCATTGGAGGCTGCAAGGCCTCAATTGATTCTTCAGGGTGCTGCGATTGGTTGTGCAGGTTGCCAGGTCACACGGGGCAGCATGTTTGGCTGTGCAGGTGGCTAGATCACTGCAGGGTGACACAATTGGCTCAACAGGCTGCCAAGATCACTGCAGGCAGAAGGATGTGCTGGTGGAGAGTGGGAGCTAAAATTACCACTCGATTCTGAGAAATACAGCTACAGCTTTCTCTCCAACAACAACGGCATTTCTCCTTAAAGACCCATAAAGGCTTAAACAGTTTAGCAATGTAAAACATGCTTCCTCTTTAGTATTAGTATTAATGATGGAATTTTTGATTAGAACTGACAAGTAGGAAAATATATGGTATAAAGTCCACATGGTAAACACAAAAACTGCTTTGATGTTTATAGTTTACACAAGAATTTAACTTTCTGCGTGGTGTATTCATCACCATTGCTGTAATTTGTGATCTGTAACCACTGCTGTCAAAACCATGTTAACACTATTTAGACTTGCTGCTGTTTGAGCCATATCTGAACTAGCTGCAGCCAATCAACTCTTCAGTAGACCATTTCCATTCTGTCAAGTTGGTGCAATTAAAAGTGTGGAAAATGTTCATTAACAGCAAATTGCAACCACAACATTTAGTGTTTTATTGCTGACCAATGTTGTGTTCTAATTACGCATGTTTTATTATCATATTTGCATTATTCTCAATTGTGAAGACTCTTATTTCTGGAACATAATGCAAAATTTCTGTTGTCACTGCCACTTTATATCTTGTTTGTTAAATGCATACGTAAACATAAATGTCAAAGCAGTCAGTACAGCTTCCCATTATTACTTCACCCAGAATCACCAGTGCCAGCACAGGTTGCCAAGTCTGGTGACCCCACCGTAGAGCTGTTTTTCTCTTGTCTCTGACATTTTGGTATTTGACTTGGACTTGTCTTTGACTTGGCCATGGGACTTACCAAATACGTTAATAGGACTTAAAGACAGCATTTTTTTCTTCCCTGAAATTAGCTTCCTCCTCCTTCCTTGCTATTTATGACAAGGACCCAGCTGTTGTCATTTTAATTATTTAATATCAAAATAAATAGGAAATCACCTTCTATAACACCAGTTCTTGTTCCAGTGTGTATCCTGTCTATACTCTCTCTCTTTCTCTCTCTCTCTCTCTCTCTCTCTATATATATATATATATATAGAGAGAGAGAGAGAGAGAGAGAGAGAGATGCTGTGTTCCACATGAAACCTGTCCCCACTCGCCTCAATGAGCTGAATGCAGTCTTCTCATTTCATCAGTGGACTAATCCTTTTATCACTCCACCATGGAGTCCAGTCTCAAGACACGTTTGCTCAATTTGACACCAAATTGAATTTGTTCATACATTTCAAGACACAAATTACATCAGCACCAGTTGCCAGCTTTCCCTGTGGTAAGCACAACACATCTAACAGCGTACACTGCAGTGGGACGTGAAATAAAACCCCGTGACAGTCAATGATGTCATCAGTCAGGTGATTCCTCTCTGGGCTAACATGAATTAGAAGCATGTTCTTGTTGAATATTTTACAATAGGACATCACCACTGAAGACACAGCCAGCGATGGTCCTCACAACTCCAGCCCCCGAACTGTTCTGTTGAACTGGAGTGTGAAATATGAGCGGCCACTGCTTTCTAACACACCTGCTGTTTGAACCTTCTGTCCCTCCAAATCCTGATCAGCTCCTCCACACCCTCTCATGCCCCCTGCTTCCTCTTTAGTCTCACATCATCACCTCCCTTTCATCTTTCTTATACACATGTCGTTATCTCCTCCTCTCCAGCCAACACCTGTGCCTTCTCTCCTCATCAGCTCCCGCAATTAGTTTTAAGATGCCCCCACAGGAATCTAACTGGTCGAGGCAGATGGCCGCCCACCCTGAGCCTGGTTCTGCTGGGAGTTTCTTTTTCTAGAGGGAGTTTTTCCTCTCCACTGTTGCCTAAGTGCTTGCTCAAGTGGGATTGTTGGGTTTTCTACATTATTCTGTATATAATAATATAATGTGCAAGGTCATAAACCTTACACTGTAAAGTACCCTGAGATGACTTATATTGTGAATTGGTGCTATACAAATAAAGTTGAATTGAACTGAATTCATTCACATCCAAATTCATCATTTTTTAAATTAAGAGCAGACAAATCCAGCCTTTAAATCCACATGCATAGTGTATATGACCTTATGAATAGCATGAGCAGATATTGGAACAAAATTACTACAAGAAGTAGTAAAACAAGAAATAGTGTAGCTGTGAATTAGACCTGTAAAACATCCAGGAGGAATTTTGGACCATTGTTCCTCACAGAATGGCTTCAGCTCAGACATTCTTAGGACGTCTGTGAACAACCCTTCATGTCATACCACAGCATATCCGAGTTCTTCCTTTGGAGTCACCTTTGCTGCACGCCCACTTCTAGGGAGAGTAGCCACAGCCTAAATCATCTCACTGTAGACACAGTTTGTTTCACTGTGGAATGATAAAAATGTAAATGATTACTCTGTAATCCTTATTATGCAAAATAACAATTCTTGATCCTAAGTCTTCTGAAATACTATTTGTGCAGTATTAATCACATCAGCAGGTGGTTTTTGTAAACAATAGACTCAAAATCAAGACTGCCTGTGGTGCAGGAAAAGATAAGCAGTTGGTAAGTAATTATATATTAATCATAATTATTTTCAATGAAACATCTAAACATAAGAATAATTATGACCACTGGTTTTATGATGTCCATGATGGTATTTAGTTTAATTTAGTTTTGAAGTGTATGTATCCCCTGATATGTTGCCAGATTAAAGAGGGAGAGCTGATGCATGTGCAGTACTGAGAATATGTGTATTTATAGTTTCAAACTAGAAGAGATGTCAATATTGACAGCTACAACATGACCTTAACATTCATAAATTAATCAATTTTGTAATAATAATAATGATCAGAAGAAATGGTAATACTAATACAAAATTATTTGCATTTTTATTTAAATACAAAAATATTTAAATCCAAATGCCTTTGCTCTTTTCATTAGGCTTGGCCTTATGACTCTCTAGTGCTCTTGTTTTGTTACCCTTGGACCCTTAAAGCTGTTCAGAGACTGAACTCTGTTTGCCTTACAGACCCCCAGTTCATGTTTGCCCTTCCTTTTCAGCCTCATTCCAAACGCACCAAGACCAAAATCAATATAACAGCAAGTACAACTCAGCACACATGCTGTATGACATTTACACAGCTAAACGCTACGCTGGTCGTTTGTCTATTTTATTCTTCTACAGCAGTCCTTCATCCACAGCGCCCAATACATTGTAGGAGAGTTACAGCATAGAGAAAAGCGGGTTGACACAAGTATGAATACACTGATTAATATGGACAAAGTGCAGTCACTCGCAGATGCGCTTGCAAGTAGTTCTCTGCAGGAAGCAGTGTTTGACCCTTGAAGCTCTGCAAAGCCAAGGCCAACTGCAGAATGAGGCAATAATTATCTGTAGGTAAATCCCTACACATTCATTTTTTAAAAAGAATTCCCCCAAGTGAAAGCAGGATATATCAAGGCAGCTGTCTCTTATGTCTCTCATATTTGTTAAACATTGGATCTTACATTACCCATAATGCAGCACAATGGCATCTTTCATTTGAGCGTTCCTGATGCTATACTTCATGATGGGAGATGTATGTGCTATGGAGCAATAGTTATTTACACCACTTTTCCAGCAGTGTGAAATAGGTGCTATTGCTGGTTCAGCTTACAAACCTTCTAAGAACCAGTTTGCTTTTCCACATGCTACAGAGCCACCACAGAGTCGTGTAACTACATGCCTTGTTGTTTCTCTGAAATCATTTTCATAGCTGAGAGCCTGGTATTTTGCTGTCAAAACACAAAAACAGGGTCACATTTAGGCACCAGCTCTGAACCAGTCCTCAAGCTGGCTTGGTGGAAGGTGGCTCTTCAGATTTGGCCAGAACTTTATCCGTTTCTAGGGTAGGCAGAAAGAGGGAAAAAGCTTTGTACACCACTGTTACATTCTTTCCTTTTTCACACTCTGTAAGCACCCATGAAAACCCTGCCTTAACCTCAAGTTATGAGCTTCTTTGGCCTTTTACCACAGGCACTCCACACACACAGACCTTTAGCTTGTTTTCAGTCCTGACACTGTGACTGTTGAATGTAATAACAGTTCATCCATGTGGTTCATCATCTGCTTTGGGGGCTGCAGTAGCTGACCACCATCTGACTGCTCTGTATGATGGCCATCCTGTCTTTAGGTTCAGAGTTGTGCAGTTGGTCTCCAGTTAATTAGAAGCAGTCCAGATTCAGAGTGTGATTCAACCTCTCCTTCCTCCTAATACTGCACTCCTTATCAGCATCTCTGATTCTCACTTACCCGACTTTTACCTTTCACCTCCATCTTGCTGAGCTTTCCCATATTTCTTTCACACTCATTCATTACTCATTCTGCTCTATTGCACTCCTCCAGTTTCCCTATCCATCCTCTGTCTCGTTTGCCCTCTCACCCATTTCCATCTCCATTCCCTCTCTTCCCGCTCGTCTCTCTCCTCTATCACTCTCTCTGCTCATTCCAGTTGAATGTAATAATGTTAATGTGATCTTCAGTGCGTCCATAAAACACACTCTAATCTCCCTGGCTGCTTGTGTGCATGTGGCTGAACCTGTTCAGCTATTTCTAGCTTCTCTATTTCTCATCATTATAGTGACAGTGTTATCCCCAAAGAGCTTACTTCTTTGCTGTACCATGCACAAGTCTGAACACCACTGTTGATATGTAGAACAAAGTCCAGAAAGTTGCTGCTGTGCTTACTTTACATGGACCAACTTTTTAGAAGAATGTGTTCATGGGTAACATGTATTTGCCCACATCTGTGATTTTTTTCAGTGACTCAGCTCAGGTGTGGTGGTGCTCTGGTGCTCACCATTTCTGCTAGCTGTTCATCAATGACCAACCAATCATAGCTTTGTAGGCAGGATTTAGAATGTAACATCATATTCCCACAGTTCATGGCTAGTGACATTCCTAAAAAGGGATGAGGGGTGCAGAGGGTTGTGTCGCGGCATGTAAGATAAGCTTTGACACTAAGTAAACTTTGACGCCGTCGTATTTTCAGCCCATAAACATAAACGGCAGACACTTACAGAATGAAGGTAAGTCTACTGGGGAAGTGTTGGTGTAGTAGTTGGCACCGTCACTCATAGCTAAAGGAATTCAAAACCAGGGGTCTTTCTGTATGGAGTTTGCTTGTTCTCTGGGTTTTCTCACACTTTAAACTCTGTCTGTGTCTGTCTATCTCTATGTCAGCCCTGAGATAGGATGGTGACTTGCCTCTCACCTAGCTTGGAATAAGTCCAGCACCCCTGCAACCTACAGCAGGACAAGAGGTTACCATAATGGATGAAGGACACATTTTGCAAGATTACCTTCATTGGGTTAATGAACTACGCCTGGACAGTCACGCTGGCTGTGGAGCAGGTCTACATGTTGCTGCCCTCACAGCACCATATAGGAGATATTACAGTGCTTCATGCTAAACAATAATAAGTAAACAATGTTCCTCTTCACATGATGTTCATTGCACTGACCATCCTCCATTATGTGATTGGTCAATGCAGCATCTTGCAGGATGGCATCACTTTGCAAAAGCTGAACCAACAGTTCTTTTTTTTTTTTAATACAGAGGGTTGTGTTCCAGCAACATCTTTACACACTACAGAATATATATCACTATTAGGAGTGTACTTTATATAACTTAGTTGTGTTGATAACCATCTAAGTTGTAATTTGGTTTGAGTTAACAAGGAATCATAATTCACACAAGAGCTTAGAAATGAATGAAAACAAATGGGGTCCATCTTTTAATATGTGTGGTTGCTGTTAGTGCTAACATCATGACAAAAATAAATGTAGTTATCCAGACTGCCTAGATGTGTGATTTTATGTGCTGCTATAAATATGTTTTTACCTGTTGATAATGTATCATGGAGTGACAAGTAGTTCAGTGGGTAGAGCAGTCATCTACTCAGCACTTTGGTCTACTTCAGTTGTTTTAAAATGTGCTATACTATACAAATAAAGTAGATTTGATTTGATTTCATACCCATGGTTGGTGTGCGACTTGCTATCTAGTTACATTTGAATAAATACATTTTTAAAAATTGCTTTTTGTTAACAGCACTGCAGTAAAAGCAGCACTTGTACAACTTGCCTCTCAATACATTATATTTGAGCATATTGAGTGAATGTGTCTTCATTTAGATCTGCTGCCATGCAGCACTCATTCTTCATCCCATTTACCACCAGCAGGTTACTTCTTCTCCAGGGCAAAGTAAACCTGCAGACAGAGAATCTCTGTTGGTAGCAGGCAGGACCTGGATATTGGAATGCAGCTCAGATCACAGCTCTCCTGCCCTCGGGCGAGGCACTTAACCTACGCTGACCCTCTCAAGCTTCAGCTAGATGAGTAGAGAGGCATCTGACAGGCCAATAAATCACAGCATTAATAACAGCATTAGAGTGTCATACATGAAGCAAACAGCCGCATTACACATGCATTTGACAGTCTGCCCATGCTGTTCTAAACAATAAAATTCCGTTCTCCTCATGCCCACAAGACAGTGGGCTTTGAGATATGAGGCTGTCACAACATCCACTGTGCAGGAAGGATGTGAGAATTTTACTCTGCGTAGTAAATGGGTGTAATTACTTCCTGATGTGGGCATAACTAATGGATGAAAGGATATTTAATTCATCTATACTTTTAATTATGCAAGGGGCTGTGCTTGGAAATAACAAAATATCTCAATTCAAGTTCCCATTATTTATTTGCCAAAACAAAGAATAATCACAAGGAAGAACTTAAAGCCAGCAACTCTGAAAATAATTTCCAACCTGTCAATAAGTCGTCAGATCGCAAAATAGTGATACATACCTCATGTCTGGTTAACTTTCCCTAACATGTCACACATGTTCATCAAACTGGAGTATTCTTAACATAACGATGCTTCCCCCTCAATCGATCCGCTCAGTACAACACCAGAAAGCATGGGATATTCTGCTGCATGTCCATGCTGTGAAGTCACCTATCAAAACGCCTGTATAAATACTGTCGCCACTGTCATCTCCTTTAGTTCACTTCTTTTCACCTTGCTGTGACTACCTTAACAGAGCAGCTGTTGAATAGCTTCAGTGCTATCGATAAGCTTTCTCTGTCTGTTGCAGCTCAGCTATCAGATAGATCTCTATTCGATAGATTGATTCTGTGATCGTGCAGGTTAGCCACTGGTAAGCTATGCGCTGCTAGCAGGCTAATTCTGTGTAGAACCGGGTAAGAATTAACTGAACTGTTCTCACTGGCGATGGCCTAGTTCTGACCATCATTTTTGAGTCTAGCTATCGCTCCAGGGCTTGTTGGTTTCTGCTAGCACAAGCTAACATTGCTGACCACCATGGACACTGATGCTAGCTGTGCTAAGGGCCAGGTACCCGCTCGGCCTTGTCTGCATTGTGGCTGCTCTTTCGCGGAGAATGACCAGCATGAACCATGCCCTGTGTGCCTGGGGATCCTTCGTGCACATCGAGCTTTGTCCGAGCCCGAGTTTTGCGAGTTCTGCTGCGCACTCCGGCCATCCGCACTGAAGCGGCATGTTAAGGTCGTTGAGAAGGTCATGGGTCGCACTGCAATCAGTCGCCAGGATCCTCTGCTCTCTCAGTTTGCTGCTCTGGCCCCATCCAAGCCAGCACATATGAAATGCCCCGCTGAACCCTCCATGTTCAACTGGGTGGACCACATGGAGCAAGCAGAGGGCTTGACGTTCACGGCCTCTCGAAGGAGGAGGACAAGACTGCCCCTATTCCGGTCTGTGAAAATGGTTACGTCCAGTACTCGGACCGGATTGGTCGGATTGGTTCCCTCCATCCTCTTGTCTAAACATTGTTGATTTTCCTCAGAACAGCTGGAGAAAATCTACGATTTGAAGTGAGGAGAAAACAGACAGAGGTGCTGTGCACTGTCATGCCCAAGCATGACGCGATGCCGAAACTGTTCATGGCTCAACTGCAACCCCCATCCACCAAGAGAATCACGGCTGTAGCAGGTCTGGGCTACGTCTACCAGGGTTATACCCTACAATTTCGAGCTTGCTTCACCTCCGTAGAAACGGCTGTCCCAGCAATGGCGACTCTATGAGAGGAAATATGCATTTTGCTGTAGAAAGAAGCCATACGGGAGGTTCCTCCTGCCAACATCAACAAAGGTTGGTACAGCCACTATTGTTTCGAAACAGACGTCAGACAAGGTGACGGGTGCTTTGCGACGATAGATTTGACATACATTTATTTCCATATAGCAATCTGTCCACATCACAGAGAATTTTTCAGGTTTGCATTCGAGGGGACAGCTTACGAGTAATTAGTGCTGCCGTTCGGTTTGTCACTAGCCCCACGCACCTTCGCGAAGTGTGCCGAGACAGCTTTAGCACCTCTCCGAGGGGAGGGTATTCGTATTTTGGCCAATCTAGACAATTAGCTTCAGCTAGCAAGCTCCAGAGAGCAAGCAGAGAGACAGCATGAGTGCTGTTTCACATTCAGTCTCTTGGCTTCTCTGTCAACATTCAGAAAAGCTCCCTCATGCCAAAGCGACAATGCTCATTCCTCGGGCTGAACATATGCTCAGTCTCCAGCATCAAGTGCATCTGTCAGAACAGAGAGTGGCCGCGTTTCAGCGCTACCTCGCTCGTTTTCAGTTGGAACGCAGACTATGTTTCAGAGTTTTCCTCTAACTGCTCAAGATAATGGTGTCCATAGTCGCTGTAGTGCCGCTGGGGTTGCTTCAGATGCGAGCCTTACAGCGTTGGGTGCTCTCTCATCACTTGTGTGTGGCACGGTGACGCCATCCTGAATGTCATATTGACCTGGAGGAACTCATGCCAGTTACGTCAGGGATCAGCCCTGGACAGGGACACCTTTCGGAAAGTAGTATCGACGGATGCCTCCCTCAGCGGATGGGCGCTCTGTGCGAGGGCTCAACAGTGAGAGGGCTGTGCACGCCAGCACAGCGCGGGCTCCACATCAATCAGCTGGAGATGCTGGCGGTGTTTCTGGCTTTGAAATATTTTCAGCCGGTTCTAGCAGGCCATCATGTTTTGATCAGAACAGACAGCGTGACAGTGGTGTCACATATAAACAGGCAGGGAGGGACGTGCTCCCTTCTCCTGATGAAACTGTCTCATTCTCTGCTGCTCTGATCCAGTGTTCACTTTCTGTCACTCAGAGCTGCCCACGTCCCAGGTCATCTGAACTGAGGGGCGGACCCAAGGGGGGACGCCTTGCGAGGGAACGGAGGCTGCACCTGGAGGTGGTTGCTCAGATCTGGGAGCATTTCGGGAAATGGTGGACCTTTTTGCGTCCAGAGAAAACACTCATTGTTCCCTGTTTTTTTCCTTGAGAGACCACAACACACCTCTCAGGATGGATGCGTTCGTTCACTCATGGCCTGCGACACTCCTTTACGCCTTTCCTCCAGTAGATGTGATTTTACCTGTCAGTCATCCACAGTCCAATGTGCCATCACGGGTCTTACTGTTGGTGCTGGAGGTTTTGTGTGGTCCTCCATTTGACCCTGCTTAGTCAGTGCGTATGAAATTTCTTTCATACAAGACAGCACTTCTCCTGGTTTTAGCATCTGCTAAACATGTAGGGGATCTCCATGCTCTGCCTGTGCACCCATCCTGCACCCAGTTTACAGCTGATGGCCTGAAGGTCATTTTGTGCCAATGTGGCGTATGTGGCTAAGATTAGCTCCTCAGCTTATAGCTCTAGGGTCATTGAGCTATGGAGTTTTTGCCCCCCACCTTTCGATTCTGATGAACAGGAGAGGCTGCATTCTCTATGCCCTGTGCAGGCTTTGCACGTCTACATGAGATGCACAGGGCTGAGGGTGTGCAGTCTAATTTGGCTCCAGGTTCGGTGCTGCTCATGGGCGTTTTGATATGTCCCTTACTTTCTGGTGTTGTACTGAGGCGATCGACTGAAAGGGAACGACTGGTTATCTGATTTAACTGAGAGAAGTGAAGTATAACACCACCTTGCCCACCTTGCAGGGGGCTCGGTGAAGAGCAGCTTCTGAACTAAAGGAGATGACAGTGGCGTCAGTATTTATACAGGAAAGTGGAGCTGTATGTACGCCATCATACATCATCTACCAAAGGCGTTTTAAAAGGTGACTTCACAGCATGGACATACAGCAGCATTTCCCATACTTTCTGGTATTATACTTCGCTTCTCTCCTTCAGGGAACCAAGGTTATACAGAATCATTTTCTTCAGTGGTCTAATCTGTCTTCAACTCATCAACTGACCTGATATTAAGCTCTTTTAATTACCTTTGATATACTTCTTATATCTCATGGGATATATAGGGGTTCAGTAATTATAGTGACCATCTCATTATGTCGTATTCATAGTAATGTTTGAAACAATATATTGTTGCCTACAAACAGATGAAACCATAAAACAACCTTTTGATTTTAGTTTTCAATTTTGTGCTTCACGGTTTAAGGCCAACATGTCCCAGGCAAACAGTCACAATCATTACTATTTTTTGATCCATATAAAACACAATAGTAACACAAGACCATTGGTCTTACATCACCACAGCGTGGATATAATGTTATTCTGATGTTTACTGCAGAGCATACACTGTACAAACACATAAGTGAATCTGCAAAACAAGTTGGTTTGGTATCTCCCATTAACGTTAAGAAAACCTTCAAAAAGAAGTACACAGGGCTATTTCCTTCTTAACAAAGAAAACTGCAATATCCACTGAACCAATTTTCCAATTTTTACAATTTGATTACTGACTACAAAAACAACCCCACACTCTTCTCCACAATAAGTTATCTTCTTAATCCAAAGCCTGGAAGCTCAGAGAAATGATAACAAAAATCAGACAGAACATTGGACAAAACTAAATATGTGTGACCCTGGCTCTCAGAGGATACTTCCTTCACCTCCTTAATTGCGGAATAAAATGTTCAGGTGTCAACAATATCTCCTTAGAAAAGTGGCCTAAGGCACATGCTTCTTTAAAAAAGTGTCATATTCTTGAAGATGATGTACTAGAAACTATAAATCGCTCTTTGTTTACAGATACTTCCCTGCAGCTGTAAACACTGCTATTATTAAACCATTTCTCAAAAACATCCACATGTTGCTCTGGTGCAGCATAAATTTAGACCAATCTCAAGTTTAACTTCCCTAAGTATAATTCTAGAAAAACTGGTTTATTAAATACTTAAACTTCTATCGTTAAACAAACTGTCACACCTTTTGCTTTCATAGAAACCACATTATACAAATTTGTAAATCATCCCGCATCCAGCATATACACAATTCTAAACTGGTTCAAGTCTTTTCTCACAGAAACAGACTATGTTGTGTCCCTGGGAAAATTAATGTCATCTAAAAAGTTTCCACTGGAGTCCCTCAGGGGTCCATTTTGGGATCTGTACTTTTTAATCTTTATATGGTGCCACTGGGAAATATTACAGAACATAACATTGCTTTATTGCACCTATTTTTCCACACATAACAACTACCACAACTAGCTAGTAGATTAGAATCCTAGTACAGTGCCACCCTGGTTGTTGCTATTACTAAACAGTTAATATTTTTTTTGCCAAGCTACAATATACTGTAAGTAATATGAATGGTTAATGTCATTCAAACTGATATATTTTAGTGGTAATGAACACTGAAGTCAGATTTCTGTAGTGTAGTGGTTTTTGTGTTTGCCTAACATGCAAAAGGTCCCTGGTTCAAAACGAGGAACAAACAGAGATGTTACTGTAGTTTCTACAGACAGAAACACTCTCTGCTATCAGTATGGTGAATTCAGAGAGAATTCGGTGATGAAGGTATGAGCATTTCCCTTGATGTACTTTATATTGACTGTGTCATATACTACTGTACTGCTGCACAAACAATTTCCCCTTGGAAAAAATAAAGTCATAATTGATTACTATTGACTACTGAAATCTCCGGTGCCCACTAGCAGAACGGTAACCTTTTAAAATGGTTAGTCTATGAATTGCTGTTGGTCTATGGTGAAATATTTTACTAATATGTAAATGTTTTACATACTGTATTGAATGTTAATAACAACATAACATAACAATATTTAAGACATTAACATAAGTTCATTGATCTGCCTGGGGACACTGTTCTTGGGCAGCAGCCTGACAGTACATGTCAGTGCTACTACAGGGTTTTGGTGTCTTGTCCAAGGGCAAATGTATGAAAAGAAACCCCGGGAAGAGTTGCTGTAGTGGGAATGCAAACAAATATACTCTGGACTGCTAAGCAAGCTATACATCAGGTTATAGTGCAGTGCAGTAGTCAATAATTTGTCATGTAGTTAGCTTCCCTCTTAAGATACTAATCACACTATCTCACTTTGTATCATTGTTGCCTTTCCTTCATCTGAGAGTGTAAAGACGTTCTGTATTCTTTAGGTTATCTCATGTCATGAATAGGTGTTTCTTTTGGGGTAGTTCTCTACAAGGACAAAAGCTTTAGATTTGCTCTGAATATGCATTTAATGTGACAAGTAAACCTGAAAATTTATGTCAAGGTTATACCCAGAAACAGTGTGTCATATTAGCTCCTCTCCTAAATGTACCAGATGGATGGTGAGGTCATCATTGCGAGACATGACTGCTAATTGAGTGTAACAGATGTGCAGGAAGACACAGCCCTGAACTACTCTACAATCCAGAGATGGAGGTTATTTTGATGGTCCTGGATGTACGAGCTGATATGCTCAAACTGAGATTAATAAAGTGGGTACGAGTGGACTGCTGAATCCTGCCGTGCCCTCTGACCTCACAGGTCATTAACGCTGTCTCACAAATAATTCATTTTGCATCTTAAATCAGCTGACCATGGCACATTAACCATTCTACAGTGCTTAGCCTGATGATCAGTTTCCCCTTGTGGTATCTTGTTCTCTTAAACACTCATTTATTTAATAGCCTTTATTGGTGAGGGTGACACAACATGCAATGTTCTAATCTTGAAAACCACCTATATACAGTCTGTACACATACAAAACACCAGCATCCCCCAGGATGTGAACATGGAGACATGCATTATGGCTACTGAAATGAAAATGAAATTTGATAGAATGCAGTGCATCAGTACTGTGCTCCTCCATTAGCTGTGTAATCACTTCAGCTGATGTGGGGACATCTACTGCTACCTGTAATGAGATTTATCACCAATCTAACATCAAACATAACAAAGACAAGATTATTTGAAATTAACCTTGGCATAATATTAACCTATTTCAATCAAGTTAAAGCTGCATTCCTATGATATTTTAACCATTTGGGGTTAAGGTTTAGGGTGGCTGTGACTCAGGAGGTAGAGCAGTGATCTGCCAATTGTGAGATCAGTGGTTCGATTCCCGGCTCCTCCAGTCATATGTCAAAGTGTCCTTGGGCAAGACACTGAACCCCAAGTTGCCTGCAGTGTGTCAGTCAGCTACATAGCAGCTCTGCCATCGGTGTGTGTGCTTCTGTGTGAATGAGAAGCAGTGTAAAGTGCTATGAGTACCAGTATAGGTAGAAAAGCACTATATAAGTGCAGACCATTTACCATTTAAGAATCCTACACATATGCCTGTTGTTAGGGAACAGTTGCCTTTTTACACATCCAGACAGAGAGCAATATGATGATTAAGGTGCAGGCTTATCAATCATATCTGCTCAGTTATGAGCAGAAAAACAAATATCTCTTCCTCTCATTTTCCCCCAGTTAGTTTGTCCTTGTGCCGCCACACAGACACACACACTCACACACTCTGCTGACCTTTCCTTCACTGGGTTGGTCTCAGGTAGGGGGTGGAGGCATACTGGTAGAGAGATATTGGAGTGCAGCCTTAATTAAAAGATGCTAATGTGTGCTGCTACCTGCTGGCTGCAGCCACAGCTCTAGGACTTCCCATTACTGGATTAGTGCTGCCATTTAACAATCTGAGAAACACAATACTGCATAGCTAACACTCAAATACCCACAGGACACAGTCACTGCTCCAATGCATGTACTGCCTTTCACTCTGTCAAAGTGTGACCAACGCACAAAGCTCACACCAATGAACAACACGCTAAAAGAAGAAACATTTGCAATCCATAGATGGAAGTAATGGTTTCTAGAGCTCAGACAGACAATTATACTGTTGTCAAAGCCTGATTTCCTACGCAGTCACACAGCAGGGAGCAGTAACAAGACAGCGGCTCTGTCAATAATACGTTTTATTTTGTTGTTTACAGAGAAGCTGACAGCTCCGGATGTAGCTACACATTAGCTTTTATAGAAAAGAAAACTGATTGTGTTCACTGAGGTGTTTCTTCATTATCTGCACAATAGAGACCTCGGTCGGCTTATTCTGTGTAACGAGCATGTCGACAGGACCTACAGCAGGAAGCAAGACTTAAGGATAATTGTAGCAAGCATGGTAGTACTTTATTAAATATGTGTGTCTAGAACAAATTTAGCTACACCATCAATCTGTTTTTCTGATTCTGTAAAACACACTGAGCTGCATTATTATGGAGGGCTGTAGAGAGGATGTCAGCCTGGAAGAAGCATCATCCTGGATCCCTTGACAAAAAGCTAATTTAGACTTTTCCATTGGCATTTGGAGTATTGCAGGAAATAAGCTCTGTGACGAAAAAAGTTTCTGATACTTACTTCTCCACCCTAAAACCTGTCTTTTCTGGACGAGCCTGCTCACACAGATCTTACAAATCTACACAGTTTTTCAGCATGAAAATAAAGACACATTTTGGAGACCTCATGGACCTGTTTTTATTCCCTAAAAGGGGTATAATATGAGACCTTTAATAATATAATAAATGCAAAAAATGTAATGACTGTAAATCATGTAACAACAAACACATAATAAAAACTATTAATGTAGCACCTTTGGGAGAACCATGATCTAAATGACTGAGAATCTCCACAAACATGATCAAATTTTGCCTGGTCTGCCAAGTAAAGTAAAGTAAATTTTAAATTCAATTGAAATTTGCATGGACCTTCCTACCAACAAGGTGAAAACAGAAAATTATTCATCACTAGCTTCATGACATGTGTTGAGTTTACTTCCAGTTCTGCTGCCCCCTTGTAGTGAGGAATGGATTGCTACTCTTAAAAATACAACATATGGAAGCGGCAAACCCCTGTCCATCACATTAACACCACTGGGTGGTTCTGTGTAATTATATCCAGAACCTTTCAACACAGATTCTTCGAAGTCTCTCTTAGATCTTTAGAGATCACAGCTGGTGCAAAGAAATACAGCAGGACACAGACAGGTGATGTCATTTGCATCTGTGGGAGACATGATGTGTATTTTCTGATACAAATTAAGTTAGATGTTTCCCTGTAAAGTCTGACAAAGCAGAGATAGAGATAATGAGCAGTCAGAGCCTTGAAAAACATCAACCGAGGCAGCATCAAATGGCCTCCAAGTTGTTTCCCTCACATGATGAGATTGTAGCACAGTCACGCTGCTGTCTGAGGGTAGAAGAAATGCTGGCTGTTCATTAGGAGGAGACAGCAGGACAGAGTGTCCCCTGAGCCTGGAAGCAGAGAGGACGCAGCTGGAGTCAGTGGGACTGTAATGCAAGTGCAGAGAGCTTTCTCCTGCCTCATTCAAAACATGCACACAGTTTTGTTAAATAGATAAGAGATGTAAATCCCCTGCTCCGTCCTTCACATGCAGCACTCTGTCTTACTCTGCTATCTTTCTACTTCATTTTCCCAGTATAACCAGCACCACTCCTTTCCTCTGCCCTCTGTCTGTTTCTCTCCGTCCTCTTTGTCTCTATATTTTGCCATCCCTGCTCTAAGCATTATCTACCTGCGAACCTGAAAAGCTCTGACAGATTGTTGCATTGTCACAGTTTCATATTTATCACTGCACACGACACTGTGGGATCATCCTGGAGCCTCTTCACATCTGGAGATGTTAACAGCAGCACTGAGGACAGAGTCATACTGCCACCTAGCATGATTTTCTGAAATTACTGCTATTGATTATAGCTGTATCCTACATGTTAAAAGAGGAAAAAGTAATTAGCATAAAA
>JAUBNQ010000003.1:20362930-20377653 GCA_032353495.1 Ctenopoma kingsleyae | reverse complement strand
CTTGTAGATGGAGAGCAGCCAAGAAACAACTTTTTGTCTTTCTAGTTGTTCTCATATAAAAACTGAGAAATAAATATGGACATTGCTGAAAAACTAATCCAATAGTGGCCTAAGACTTTTGTACAGTACTGTATATATCTTCTAAATGCATCCTCTGTTTGATAAATAGTTCAAAACCGAAATATATATTCATATATATTTATTTATATTTAGAAATGTTGATCGACTAATGATGATGATAAATGGATACAGACAAAATTCATAAATGAGACCTACACTGGTAACACCACCTGGAAGGTATCAGCCTTTCAGGACTGTAAACCTGACCAGCCTGTTAATAAAACAGGTTAGTATGGGGGGAATGGGCAGAATATAAAGCAATGGCACACATGAGCCAGTTGAACGGTAACAGACTCTTTGTTGAAGATATTAGCTTGGGCGTAGACAGGAAGCGACCTCGATTCACGCCGCACAGCACCCTCACATCACACTATGGCAATCAGTAATCCATTAAAGCACATGAAATCAATGAGTCCTGGGAAGCTTAACAGAGCTCACTCTCTCTGTTGGTGTTTCTTATTTCCTGCCAGTTCACTGCAAACCACAGTTTCACTGAAGCAGCATCAAGTATTTTCTGTGTATCTGAAATCTGCATCTCTACATCTCTTACTGCTTTGCCTTCCCTGGGGATAATACATCTGAAGCCTGCCATTCCACACAGGTTTACCCCCAGTGTAAAACCCTAATTGCTAAACATTCACCGCATTTCTCACTAGGAGCCAGAAAAGACCACTGACGTGACTCCCATAGCAATCACCCCCACTCCCAACCACCATCCCCAGTGCTTGGTACAAAGAGGAATTGACAGCTCACTAATCTGACGGCAGGTTTATGTCTATATTACAGAGATCTGACATCTGCCTCTGAGCATTAGTGTCAAAGGAGGAGCTGGATAGAAAGGCACCATAATAAGCACCACGAGTTTACAGCAAATATTCATTAGTGTTTTCAGCTCCCATTGGTTACAGATTAGTTTTTAAATGTGAGGCTGGGTCTGCCTGCCAAGCTGGGCTGTTAGAGGTGGGAAATGGTGCTTGTCCAGTACCAGTCTCCAGAGCCGTGGCAGCAATTTCATGCTCAGAGACTGACTGATATAACAGAGGGAAAGAGACCACAGACATGACTGTAGAATACTGAATACACACAAAGCAGACATGACCCTACCAGAAAGCTCCTATTCACAAGCATCCATTTAATGTTTGACTGCTGTTGTCTGTGAACCCAGACTGTGTAATTGGTTTATCAGGTCAAAACAGTTTCCAATAACAAGTCCTGTCACTTATTTGAAGGTGGTAGTTTGTGCTGTTATTGAACTGTACTGCATCACGCAGAGAGGCATCACTGTGATTAAGCTGTGCCTCAACAAAATAATAGAAACACCTGTGAGTGTAACACAATACAATTCAATGACAGCTGCCAAAATGATGACAGAACTTACTCAACATCTCTCTGAAGCAGGAACAGGAATTATTAACATGACTGTTATTTCACTTAAACAAACTGGTAAACACTACAAAAACACATACCGAAGACAGCATTCTATAGAAGTAATACACACCAAGAGAATTATGGGACAAACATCAGGAGACATTTTGTTGTCATATAAACCTACACAGATGAAAATGCATGCAAACATACACCACATCAGCAGACGACAGGCACACACAGCATCCATTCTACTGCAACAGCCAATTGTTTTGTAGTGACAACTGGAGACATTGTGTCAGAGACAAACACTTGTGTGCGAGACAGCACAGTCATTACCGGCAGATGTATTGTACGCAGACTCGCTGAGCAAGGGCAACACGGCAGAGGAGAGGAGAAGAAAGGACAGTGCCATCCCTCTACCTGAAAAACAAAACACAGGGAGGAGAAAACATTCAAAAGGGGGAGGCTAACAGGGACGGCGACAGCAGCATCTGCTCCAGAGAAGAGCAGAAAGAAAAACACAGAAGTATCATGTACTGTTTGTCTGTTTAGTGTCTTCACTTGAGTGGACAATCAGCCACATGATGATGTAGATGATGTGATCCTGCAGTCCAGTTAATAGATGCAGCTATTTTCTCACTTCATGTGTATTTTTGAGGTAACTGGCGGGATCAGTTTTCCTTATTTTGACATACAGCGGATACATTAATTAATGCACTTATTCTAGTGAAGTTTTCAGTGGTCCACAGGGGGCCTGTTTGAGAAAGCAGGCCTAACAACTTCAGAAGTTCACCCAACTCTGGGCAGATACACATTGGGATGGAAACAAATTTTTCATTTGTTCATTCAGAGTTAAGCGCAGGATGATGCCTATAAAAAGCCATCATCAATTAATATTGTTCCAGTGCTAAGATTCACGACAATGAGAAAATAATGATGAAGAGCCACCATATTAATCCAGTGTAGCTAAAGACATCTACAGAATCTATCTAAAAAAATACAGTGATTTTTTTTCATCCCTCTGTTTGTTAAATGACATGTTTGAATATATTTATGATGGGGACAGCAGAAAGTGAAAACCGTATCAATAAGACATACCTTAATGTTGAGATCTGTGACTACAACCTCACAGTGTGACCCAGTAATTGTCTAATGATTGCGGTAATGTGCAGCTGAAAAGTGCCAGCACCATCACTCAGAAAACATGATTAATAACTCAGATAGTGATGTTCCATCAGTGTGGATGACTCTTCATAGATCAGCGTCTTCTGCTTGTTTATTTGATTGTTTATTTCTGCGGGACAGTGCACATTAATCAACATCGACAGTGTGAACGAGCAAATGAAAGGTTGTGTCAAACTGCTGCTTCAGGCTGGGCAGGAGGAGACAGAGACAAACTCAGGAGTTTGTTGAAGAAATGCAGCCAGGAGCAGTTTCCACAGTAACTGACTCTGAGTTAAAGTGATCTCTGTTTCTGCAACTCAAATCTCCAAGTCTCCTCCTCTTTCTGGAAAACCACCTTAGCGAGAAACGCGTGACAATGTCAGACTGTCCACTCCAGAAGAACAACTGTTGGTCATACAGTCACATTCTTAGCTCTTTTCTTCTACAGAAACATAACAACCTGGGATTTCACCTACTAAACTAAAGAATCTTAGGAGGCTTAGGTGTGTTCCTTTTGTTTCAACTGTACTGTACAAGCTGAAAAATGCATCGGCAACATGTCCACTTTTCAAAATCCTATTTTTGTGCACCTCACGTTTAAATATTCTATTTCGTTTATCCACTCAAATCTTGCTAAATTATCCAGCTGCCAAATCTAGAGGTAGAGAAGAGCTAAAAAATATACATTGATGATGATGCTGATTCACAAGCAGGAGAAAGTGATTACAGGCCTTTTTGTCCCTGAGTTTGACCTTTCAGGCTGCAGAAAGTCTCTTACCCATTTTCTCCATGTTTTTTCAAGTAAATATAAGAATTGAATGTTATTATTTTCAGAGATAAGGCAGTACTTTATCTATTATAAGAAATCAGGTGTCTTGCTAGATGGACACGTTGGTCTGTTTTTCTTTTGTTGTCCTTCTCCGTACCAATACAACAAATAAATTAATTTTGTTGTCTTTGTAGTCAACATTTTGTTGTGATGTCAAATGTTCCTGAACAACAATGGCCGGCAATGAAAGAAATCCCTAAAAGCAACAGTAACTTGCATTTAAACAGGCAATTTGAGTGCCCAATACCAGGGACTAAACCCCAAGAGAGAACAAAACCAAAACCTGTGAGACACAAGTCTCATGACTAAGAGACACAAGTCATGTTTCATTTCAGTAGGTTTCTGTAGTTGGAAATGTCTATTAACAGTGTTTCTCATTGCCTATATCTTAACCAACTAGTGCCCCAACAGTTTGTGGGTGTTCAATCAAATTTCCCATCTCAGTCTAGATAACATGAGCAGCGAGTCAAGAAAAACCAATAACATGTCACCAACTTCTTCCAAGCTGCAAATAAGCTATGACACTAGTGATGCACCTCCCAGGTCCCTGATACCAACATCAAAACTGGTCATTCATGGTGCATTTGCTTCACTCATTCATTCATTCATTAGCTTTATACGCTTTTGAGTCATTGCTTTGTTGTAGTTACAGTGTTTAGTTATAAATAAATGTGAGTAGCTAAAAGTAATTTAACTTTTAACTGCTAATCTGTCAAGCACTAATAAGACTTTCTCACCCTTGTGTTGCCGTAACAATGCAAATTTCCCACTCGTGGGATTAATAAAGGTTTATCTTATCTTATCAGGTTGGTTGGTATAGTAGATGCATGTAGTAGTAGCAATCACAGTCATGCTAAATTTCCATCATTTTGGCACATACTTTATGGATCCCCTTAGGGAAATAGTAGTTGGACAGGTGCCAGACAACACAGCACAAGTCAGCGCTACTACAGGGTTTCATTTGTGGACAATTTGTCCATTGTCGCGTTTGGTCATGTTTCATCTGGGACAGCCCAAAATTGCATTTGTATACTGTCCTTAAGGGAAAAACTGTAGATGGAGAAATAGAAAAAGAAAAAAACATACACATGAAACAGTTGAGTGGAATATTTGAGTGCCTGGAGGTACATTTTAAACCAATGACAGCCCAAAGTGACATGATATATTGGGAAGCCATCGACCTACGAGGGGTTGCATTAGCCAGCTTTCAGCACCACTCACACAGGGACTTACAGGTTCCACTTCATCCTGGCCATTTGTGGAGGTGTAATTGCAGCACAATTGATGGGACTGATCATTTATTTTGACCCAAGTGCAGTGGGTTGATAAAAAGTGGAGGGGGTGGAGGGTGGGGTTAAGGTGCTGAAGCATTTTTTATTGTCTATGTTTTTTTTAAAATCACAAATGGAAAAGGGTGGAAAGGCACAGAGCAGAAAGACTCAGCCGCCGTAGTGACTGACTAATGTGATATCAGACTCTAGAAACTGCATGTAAATGATCCCAATGTTCACACTATTCACACTGCGTAGAAATCCTGGCACACAGCAGACTTTGCTTCATCCATACATTTATCTGTTCAAAGGAAAATGACAGGGATTGTAGATTTTAATTAAAAAGTACTTTAATTGCCTTTACCACTACTCAGTGAAAAATGAATGTTAGTTCATCCTCATTTGAAACAATTGGATTGGTGGTACACGTGCTGGTCTAAGTATGTGAATACATGACCAAATGACAATGAGCCAAGTGTGCAACTGCCTTTATAGGTGCCTACCCAGAGGGGAAATGTGAAATGGCAGTCGGTGAGCGCTCCTATTGCAGGACTGTTACTATGCTCTGCTGCAGTACATAGGTAAAACCTCATTCACCAAAAATATCTCAAAATACTAAAGAGAATTCATTACATTTTAAAACTACTGAAGAATTTTAATAGTGTTCTGGCATCTGTCTGAAAATAGGCATATTACCAATTATGTTGAAACAACAGTCACATGTTCCAGCAACACTAATAGTCAAGACCTTGATGTTTGAGGCACTCTTTTTGTATTGTTTTTGTTGTTTTGTGTTTGTTTTTTGGTGCAGGGTTAACTAAATCACTAACAATTTGGAACACTAAATGCCACTGGGCTCTGAGGCCTTTCGGAGCACAGGTGACCTATATTCTGTACTATCCTTGAATAAAGCCATGAGACAAAGCAAGTGACAGGAAATATCCCATTACTGGGATATTATATTGAATTTGCATGCTTCAAGGATCTGCTTTAATATGCAGGAAAGTGCTGGTAGTAGTGGGTTGGTGGTGGTGGTGGTGCATTTTGTTGCTACTTGGAAGCAAACCTTCAAAACACAGTGTCTCCCTTGGTAGCAAACCTTGATTTCTCTGTAGCATTTTAAATAAAATATATGTAGTTCATTTTGGAAAAATCTACTTTGGTCTCAAAGTCGCATCCAAACTGGTTTGTTGGAGTTCAGGTTCATGTTTTTATTGGACAACTGAAATTCCAGCAGCACTGTCTGAAAGGACTTTGGGCTTTTGTTTGTTTAGACTGAAAACACAGTGAAAGGGTCTGAGTAAGGTGTAGGCGTGCAGCTTCAGGTACCAATGAGAAAGTTAGAAATGAACGATTTCAAGGTTTTTCAGACTGTAAAACACACAATATCTTATAATACTCAGAGGATTCTACATCTAGGAAATGATCAGTGTCAGTTATTTATCTTCACTTTCACTAATCATCTGAGGCCTGCTCAGCTGGTGATGCCAACAAGAATGCTGCTGTTCCATACTGAGTATACTGAGTCCTCATGTTCAAAAGTTCAAGCTCAAACTCCTTTGTCTAAAATGCACTAAAAACTAAAATCTGTCATTTTTTTTGTCTGACAAAAAGCCAAAAAATATATTCAGTGTGACTGATTTAAATGAACTTAATTTAAGTATGTAAATCAAATTTGTTTGAGTTTGACGTTGCAACACACTCAATTTCTCATGCAATGCCACCTGAGGGCTCGAAGGTATAACACATTCAACAGTGGACTTTACACACTGAAATTTAATAATAATAATAATAACTGACACTTTATTAATCCCCTTGGAGAAATTTTCATGGACAAGCTGAGCACAGGGTTCAAGGTTCAGTGTCTTGTCTAGGGACACTTTGACACGTGACCAAGAAAATTTTTCCTCAGTCCCAACCTTTTTTGTGTGTATTGCAGCATCAAACTCTAAATTTACATAGTATTTGCCCTCTTCCTGATTTCTGACTCTTTATTTTTTGGCATATTTGTCTCACTTAAATGACTCAAATCATCAAATTTTACACAAAGAAAACCAGAGTAAATACAAAATGCAGTTTTTAAATGGTGTTGTAATTTAATCAAAAAAACTGACTAAACCTTCCTGACCCTATGTGAAAAAGTAATTGCCCCCTAAACCTAATAACAGGTTGTGCCACCCTTCCTGCTGCAATAAAACAATGAAGCGTTTGCGTTAGCGTTAACTGGCAATGTGTCTTTCACATCACTGTGGAGGAATTTTGGTCCACAAGAGAATTCTTCAGACATATTGGAGGGTTTTTGAACATAAGTCCGGATTTTGACTAGGCTACTCCAAAACCTTCATATAGCTTTTTTCAAGCCATTCAGAGGTGGACTCTGCGGCTGTGGCTCATGAGGTAGAGTAGCCGCCTGCCAATCAGAAAGTCGGTGGTTCAATTCCCGGTACCTCCAGTCATATGTCGAAGTGTCAAGACACTGAACCCTGAGTTGCCCCCGGTGTGTCAGGTCAGCTGCACAGCAGCTCTGCCATCGGTGTATGAATGTGTGTGTGCTTATGTGTACGAATGGCTGAATGAGAAGCAGTGTAAAGCGCTTTGAGGACCAGTATAGGTAGAAAAGCGCTATATAAGTGCAGACCATTTACCATTACTTGCTGGTGTGTTTCTGGTCATTGTCGTGCTGCAGAATTTTTTGGTAGAGAACAAAATTCATGGTTCCATCAATTATGGGAAGTCATCCAGGTCCAGGTTTATTGTCAACATATTAAAAGATAATGTGGTTATAAATACTGTACATTCCTTAAAAAAGCATAGCCTTTTTGTGACTGCAGTTTAGATGTGTAGAAATGTAATTTTTAACATTGCAATAATCAATATTCACTAATTAACTGAGACCTAATACATTACAAATTATAGCCAGATATTTTTCACAGATGAGAATGTTTAATAAAGATTCACTTTAAGGTAGTTTTTAAGGTAACTTGAAATCCAGTGTTGCAGTATCCTACTTCAGAATTGACAGACCCACCAACAGACATGACCATATTTAGGCCTCCCAGATGATATGGTACCAGTGGTGATTTTAAATGAAACCATTAACCTAATCTAAATCTAATCTTAATGCTAATCAGTTATCTCGGGACCAAAGTCCCGCTACAAGAGAGCATATCAAAACAGACACGCACGCACACACACACACACACACACACACACACACACACACACACACACACACACACACACACACACACACACACGCAAAGACAGGTGACATTGCAGTCTCCTCCTTTAACTGTAAAAGGAAGCTAGAAGCTGGCTAATTCTGTTGCCTGGCAACCATTCACACACACACACTCTCTCCTGTGTGTGGATGCTTCTCCACATTTAACCACCGATGATGGTTTGTCTCCTCTGGTTACCATCACAGCACTGACAGACTGAAAAAACACCAGACACCACTTCCTCGCTACTAGTTTGATAATGCATAAGCAGAAAATCAGAGGACCCAGTCCAACACGCATACACACACACACACACACACACACACACACACGGTGGAGGGTCTTTTTTTAATGCAGTCTTTCACCTTTTCAGGCAAACATAAATATGATTTATGCTACGCTCCACTGATGTCTGACACCCCCTCCTAAAAAGAAAAATGCAATCCAACAGACTACCAGAGCAAACCAGCAAGTGGGACCTCAGGATAAAAATAATAATCATTCAATCATCAAAGGATGGGCTGGGGGTTGTCACGTGTTAATTATAGTGACCAATAATTTTGAAATTATTATTACGTTTTACATCATTTGGGACACTGTGGGAGACAGTCCCATAAACTGTGTACTGTTCATTTCTTTTTAAGGGGGGAAAATTAACTAGACACACCAAACCAACAACAAAAAACTTTAGTACGGCTGTAAGTCAGAAACTTAATGTTGTGCTGCATGATCGGATACTGTCTGTGTCCTTTCATTGATTTGTTCTTTATCAGCATATTTGCGACTTGCTATTACGTATTAATCTAACCTATGTTAACAGAAAACATAACCCGGTTGCAATACATTCCACACAAAAACATATTTCTGATTCAAGTTTAATAGTATAGTAAAGTCATTTTAGGAGACTGGGTTGCTATTGGACAGATTGCTATGAAGTGTTGTACAAATAATCATGTTCACAACTGGGGATGAACCCTAAGAACAGTTCTTCTTCCACCAACGAGGTTCACATCTCTTGATTTGACTGAAATGTCTGAAACATTGATAAATGGACTGTGGTTCAGACATGTTTCCATCAAGATGAACCATAATAACCTTGATCATCCTCTGACTTTATGTCCAGCAACATCATCAGTTCATTATTTTTTCTACTATATGTATGACTAAGTGCCTGTAAACCTGGTGTAACTCCCACCCATCAACCTTAGCTGAGCTTTGCACTCAGTGCTAACTGACAAAGATTACATGCTAACACACCAATCAACACAATTACAGTAATGATAAACATCATACCAGCTGCACATCACTTAGTTTTGTAACATTATTATAATATATAACATATTTCAAGCACCACAGCTTCACAGAATTATTAGCATGGCTGTTAACTCTGTCCTGATCTGATCAGTTTTATAAGGGTGAACTAATTATGGGGGGGACTTTTTCTCTAGTGATATCATCAGGTCAAAATATTAAATAGTAATTTAAATAGTATAGTAAGTTAGAAATGGTGCATAACAAATTATGACTATTTATTCAACAGTGTCTCATAAAACCTTTTCTAAATTTATTATTAGATTCCCAGAGGTGCTCAGGTCTGGTTGCTGTAGATGTTGATGCTTCTGCTAAAACCAAGTTTCCATGGTCCAGCAGTAGACATACTAGTGTAGAAAAAACTAGTAAAAATGTTCATGAACACATGAAGGAACTGATGAGTTTAAATATACTGCACCAAAGAAACACTCAACATATTCCCAACTTTATTTTCATGCATGAGTCACAGTGATGGAGTGTCTCTGCCGAGCTGCCAGTGTTCTGTGTGTTGTTGCTGCCAGTTGGAGCAGCCAGGTTGACTTCCGCTGACGTATTCTGTCGTCAGAGACTGGTGGCAAAGCCACAGAGAATTTGGCTCAGACACTTTCTCCTCTCTACCTCCCGTGAAGTATCAATGCGGCTCAGTCATCTACCACAGTGCAGAGTGGCACGTCAACCAGTATTGTCTTCCTGATGATTACATATATGCATAATATGAATATTATGGATCAGTTCATAAATCATATGTATCATCCTGACTATTTCTATGATGTTTGTCCAAGTTGGTCCAGATAAACCAGTTGCTTGACAACCTCTGGTGAAAAGCCTCATAACTGTCAGGACAATCCAAATGAGGAAAATCACTTCAGCTGAGGCGTGCAACCTGTTCATTTGCAACAGCCAACTACAGCAAGTCACCCTCTTGTCTAGTGAGTGCCAGTAGACACACTCCCCAAATGGGCATGTTGTCGCATTCAAGTCATATGCGATGGATGGTAGAGATGGAAGTATTTCTAATTGTGTGTGACATGCAAGGAAAGTCTGTCAACAAGCAGCTTCATAGCAATGTGTGAGAGCTTCTAGAATGTTTCCCATGAGTAGTTATGGCTAGTTATGATACTGACAAGAATAATTTGACAAGTCATATGCTGGTGTATACATTTACACTACAAAACTACCAGAAGCCTCGATGCCCAGATTAATTACAAATATGATGTGCCAGAGATGTTTTTCCCCTTTAATACTGTCAGACAATATTAAATGTTTTTTGTTTCCAGCTGCACAGTGCACTCTTAGCACTCTCTGAAAGCCACTGTCTGTGTCTGTTGTTTGTACTTCATTGTTACATCTGCATTAGATTAGCAATGGAAATGGATGGAGCCTGTTACATTATAATAGCACACTACAGATGCTTATGCTCTGCTACTCATACTACAACTGAGGATTCGGATTCTGGGCAGTAGCAATAGCAAGAAAAAGAACCCTAGCTCCTTGGTGTGTTGTATTTGACTGAACATGAAAGAGTGAGAAAAATAAAACAGTATGTGTAACCACTTCACATGAACTATATCAAGAATGTGTCAATACAGTCAATTTATGAAATACCTTCATTTTATGAAACATGCACCTAGTTTACTTGTCCGGCACATGTGCACTAGCACAGCAGACCTTCAACACAGACACATTTTTCTGGGCAGCACACAGACTTTTGTACACATTGCCACTACTATGGACTTGAGAAGCGCCTAAATTGATACTAAACTGAAGCAAATGAATAGAAAGTATGACCCAAAGACTAACCTTTTGCCTCAAAGCCCAGTTAAATCTAAATATTTAAACACAGTCCCCTAAACTTCGCACAGATCATTATTACTGACACACAACTAGCTATCTTGACTGAAACATGAATAACAATAAAAATGCTTCCATAATAGCACAAAGGCAAAGCTTCAGCATATCAGCATCCAGACCACAGAGTGGACACAACACAAGGTCAGTAACATTACCATTTAACATAAAGGAGGTGTATCCTCATGAATAACGTTCATTACATGTTACATGTTGTATGTTGTGCAGCTAAATAGGACAGTATTCTCAGACAGGTCATTGTACCAGTCCTGCTTACAAACAGGAGTTTTACAGTGAGCAACTGAAACAGCATGTCTTGAATTAATGTTAAATTAATGGGTTGATCGCACCATATTTGACTTAGAACAGGTAAAAAACTTTGACCTATGGAGGGCTCTGGTCTGCTTTGAGACAGTAAAGGCTTAGACTGAAATTTGTAGTTCTGAAAGTATTTGCATTTTACAAAATGTTTTTCAAATTCTTCAAAATTGAATGTAAAATGGCTCTTAAATGCACTAACAGGTTTAGTTTTGACAAAGTCCCAAATGATATAATCTCTGTCTCCTGGTAGCTTTAACATATGGTCCAGGTGTTTCGCTGACAGAACCTGTTGTACTGAGGAAGTTAGTGCTTTAGAAATTTACATAGTGAATTTACCATGTGAGCTCTTTTTAGAACAGGTAATTCCTCTCTCTTTATCAGTGACCAGCCATTATCTGTCTGTGCTGGCTGCTGCTGTGATCTCAAATACAGCTACTATACAATACAATACAATATATGTTGTCTTGGAAGTCCAAAAAACACAAACTCTTTTACATTACATGGTGATACCAGGGAAATATTAACTGACTTGTGGATAGAGTTATGTGTTGACTCCCATCTCAATAAGCAGCCACATGGAAAGATGCTGTGCATACAGAGTCCTGGACAGCAGCTTTAAACATTCAGAGCGAGGCAACACCTCCCCTTCCTTATCAATGCTGCTTTTATCTGAAGCCCTGTTAAACAGCTTCCGTCCTTTCTCACTGAAGCTAAATCTCTGGATTCTGAGAAAAAAATCCAAAATGCCAATTCTCATTCTCCCAAAATCGCTGGGGATGTCTGACTTTGGAGAGAAGGAGCTGCTCCAGGACGTGACCAGACATGAGGCAACCAAGGGGAAACGGCCTCAACGTGAATCCAATAAGATTCTACACATTAGCCAGACGATAATGTGTTCACACAGATTCAGCTCTCACTGTCCACCCACACCACACTTGTGCACTGCATTCTGAACCACACACATACACTCACACACAAGCACTTCATATTACGACAGACTAAAATCCACGCTCCTACACATACAAATTTGTACTGCAGCTTATAAATGTGACTAAATTGGTCATCTTGACCCTTAATGTTGCTACAATTCACTGTCCCCCTGTTTTGAATGGTTTCAAAAAAGGTCCCAGAACTCCCGATCTGCTGAACTCGGAGATAGAGAACTTTGTAATACGACAGGAAAGGTAATGTTATTTTCCCTCCTTCCAATCTGATACTGAAAAGATGAAAGACATCTCCTGCATCAATGTTATGCATATGAGAGCAAGTCAAAGAGGGAGATGTAGGGGAGGGGGACTCTGGGAGAGATGGAGAATAGTAGAGATTGACAATAATGGAGACAGAGTAATAACACTGAGCGGTATGGAAAATACTCCCACTGCAGAGAATAAAGGAAGTAGAGAGCAGGTTATGGGTTAGTGGAGGCTAGTTTATTATGACCGGTAGCACACTGAGGCTGCTACCACTAACTCCATCACATACCAGAGGATTGCAGAGAGACAGAGAAACAGCAAGACAGAGAGAAGTATTAATTTTGGCACCTGATTGATTTTGTTTTAGTCTTTTGACAAGACATCTTAGTCAATTTTAGTTACTAGATGTCTTTTCATTTTAGACTGGTTTTTGGTGACTAAAAATAAAATCATTTTAGTCTCATTTTTGTCTGGCCTCTTTAACAATATCTTACAAGGGTGTGCCGGTTCTGAAGTTGTGGCCAAAACTGCAAAATACACATCCATGGTCTTGTGTTGTGGTTCTAGAAAACAGAACTGAGACACAACCACTGCTGCCCAGCCAAACCGCTGCCACCCTGTTGCAGACATCTCAGTTCTCTCATAGTGGAGGCTCCTGCACATTAATAACAGCTCCCTGGCACCTACAGGGAGCAAATCCAATACAAATTCGATACACTTAGCATCAGCTATTTGTCCAACATAGCAACAGCTGTTGCTGCTCTGATGCACTGCATTGAGGGACAGTATGGCGTGTAGGTCATTTATGTTGTGAGGCATTCAGAGACAGTAGAGACTGTACATCATCCATGTTTCAAAAGCCGCTCAATAAAAAACTGAGGTATGAACTGAACCATAGCTCTACAATCACCATATTGCAGTTTTATGCCTCTGCTAACCACTGACATTGTAGTTTGCATGCATGTCTGCCCAGACTCATAATTTAATAAGTTTACATGAGTCCAAGCAAATGTTTGTCCCAAATGAAATGTAATGAAATTCCTTTCAGGCGTTTATAAACAGACAGAATAAGGAAATTCAAACACTGAATTCACAAGATTTGAAAGATACTTGAGGTGACTGTGACCTTTGACCAAAATATAAACAGTTCATCACAAAGTTGAGGTGGACATTTGTGGAAAATTTGAAGAAATTCTTTCAAAGCGTTCTATATTGCATTCACAAGAATGAGCTGTATGAACTGGATGAAAATCATGTCAGGGTGACCTTGACCTTTGACCACCAAAATCTAATCAGTTCATCACTGAATCAAAGCTGACAGCCAAATTTAAAGCGCACCGTACGGACAGATGGACAAAACATAATGACTCTAGCCCTCCCTAGCTATCACCAGCGCAGAGGCATAAAAATGGAGGTCTGAATCATGGATTTGGAGAATCACTATACCTTAGCTATTCAAGTTGGGGCTTTAACTGTAACCAATCTTTGTTGTGTGCAGATACTAAAATGGGTTCAGCTAGAAAGGAGAAGCCTCACCACCTTTCAAACAGTACTCTTTATTTCATTCATCTTATTTTCAATGTCAAAAATACATACTAGCTGATGATGATGATGATCCTGACCCATCTCCCACTTCAGAGAGCAATCCGTGCGGCAGAATGCTGCTGAAGGTCTGCTCTCCCTTCCCTACAGGACATTTACACCAGGAGATATTGGTCCAGAGCAGCTCGGAAATTTAAGGACTTTTCCCACCCCAGTAATGGACTGTTTCAACTTCTGCAATCAGGCAGAACGTTCCGCACCATCATGGCCAAAACAGAGAGACTCGAGAGGAGCTTTTATCCTCAGGCCATTCAAGTCCTAAACCAGAACGTCCCCCCACCCCCCCACCCCCATAGCATTACCATAAAGGACTGTTACTGCACCTCATCATATTACTTTCATGTCATTACATGCTGCTACATTACTTGTTTACATTACTTCTACTATACTACTACTATATCCTGTCTCAAAGTGATGCTGAGAAACTAGTCCATGCTTTTGTTACTTCTAGACTGGACTACTGTAATTCATTACT